>JAUUDZ010453852.1:0-12511 GCA_032361705.1 Panulirus versicolor
ATATCTCTACAAGTTTATATTAATCCCTGTTGTTTAGTGTACCAGTGTATGTTTATCCCTGGTGTTAACTCTACCAGTTTATGTTAATCAATGTTGGTAACTCTACCAGTGTATGTCAGTCATTGATATTATCTCTACCAGTGCATGTTAATCACTATTATCGACTCTACCAATTTATGTTAATCCCAGTTATCAACTTGACCTGTGTATGTTAATCACTGTTGGTAGATCTACCAGTGTGTGTTAACCCGTTATTAATTCTACCAGTTTATGTTAATACCTTTTATCAACTCTACCAGTGCATGTTATTCCCTGTTATTAATTCTACCAATGTATGTTAATCCCTGTTATTAATTCTATCAGTTTATGGTAATCCCTGTTATTAACTGTAGCAGTGTATGCTCATACCTGTTATTAACTATACTTCTGTATGTTCATCCCTGGCGTTAAGTCTACCAGTGTATGATAATCTCTCTTGTTTACTCTACCAGTGTATGTTAATCCCTGTTAATAACTCTACCAGTGTATGTTCATTCTTGTTGTTAGCTCTACCAGTGTAGGTTAATCCCTGTTATTAATACTTACGGTGTATGTTGATCCCTGTTGCTAACTCAACTAGGGTATGTTAGTCCCTGTTATTAACTCTCTCAGTATACATTAATCCCTGTTATTAACTGTAACAGTGTATGTTCATCCCTATTGTTAACTGTACCAGTGTATGTTAATCCCTGTTAATAAATCTACCAGCGTATGTTGATCCCTGTTCTTAAATTTACCAATGTATGTTAATCCCTTTTATTAACTTTACCACTGTACTTTCATCCCTGTTCTTAATTCTACCAGTGTGTATTCATCCCTGTTGCTAACTATATCGGTGTATATCAATCACTATCATTAACTTTACCAGTGTATGTTAATCCCTGTTGTTAAATCTACCACTATGATAATCCCTGTTGTTAAGTCTACCAGTGTATGTTAATCCCTGCTATCAAGTCATCCAGTGTATGTTAATCCCCGTCATTAAGTCTACCAGTGTATTTTCATCCCTGTTATTGACTCTACCAGTGTATGTTAATCACTGTTGGTAACTCTGATAATAGTGCTTGTTCTTGCATGATATCAACTCTACCAGTGTTTGTTCATCCCTGGGGATAGCTCTACCAGTTTATATTAATCCCTGTTGTTTAGTCTGCCAGTGTATGTTTATCCCTGGTGTTAAGTCTATATGTTTATGTTAATCAATGTTGATAACTCTACCAGTGCATGATAGTCCCTAATATTATCTCTGCCAGTGTATGTTAATCACTCTTCTCAACTTTACCAATGTATGTTAATCCCTGTTATTAACTTGACCGGTGTATGTTAATCACTGTTGGTAACTCTACCAGTGTATGTTAATCCGTTATTAATTCTACCAGTTTATGTTAGTACCTTTTATTAACTCTACCAGTGTATGTTAATCCCGGTTATTAATTCTACCAATGTATGTTAATCCCTATTATCAATTCTACCAGTTTATGTTAATCCCTGTTATCAACTGTACCAGTGTATGCTCATCCCTGTATTTAAGTATACTAGTGTATGTTCATTCATGGTGTTAAGTCTACCAGTGTATGATAATCCCTCTTGTTTAATCTACCAGTATATGTTAATCCATGTTATTGACTATACTAGTGTATGTTCATCCTTGTTGTTAGCTCTGCCAGTGTAGATTAATCCAGGTTATTAATACTTACAGTGTATGTTAATCCCTGTTGTTAACTCTACTAGGGTATTTTAGTCCCTGTCATTAACTCTATCAGTATACATTAATCCCTGTTATTAACTCTAACAGTGAATGTTCATCCCTATTGTTAACTCTACCAGTGTATCTTAATCCTTGTTAATAACTCTACCAGCGTATGTTGATCCCTTTTCTTAACTTTACCAGTGCATGTTAATCCCTGTCATTAACTCTACCAGTGTATGTTCATCCCTGTTCTTAATTCTACGAGTGTATATTCATCCCTGTTATTAACTCTACCAGTGTATTTTAATCCCTGTCATTTACTCTACCAATGTATATTCCTCCCTATTGTTAACTCTACCAGTGTATGTTAATTCCTTTTATAAACTCTACTAGTGTATGTTAGTCCCTGTTAGTCCCTGTTATTAATTCTACCAATGTATGTTAATCCCTGTTATCAATTCTACCAGTTTATGTTAATCCCTGTTATTAACTGTACCAGTGTATGCTCATCCCTGTTATTTACTATAGCAGTGTATGTTCATCCCTGTTGTTGAGCCTACCTGTGTATGATAATCCCTCTTGTTTACTCTACCAGTGTATGTTAATCCCTGTTATTAACTTTACCAGCGTATGTTCATCCTTGTTGTTAGCTGTGCTAGTGTATGTTAATCCTGGTTACTAATACTTACAGTGTATGTTAATCTCTGTTGTTAACTCTACTAGGGTATGTTAGTCCCTGTTATTGACTCTGTCAGAGTACATTAATCCCTGTTATTAACTCTAACAGTGAATGTTCATCCCTATTGTTAACTCTACTAGTGTATCTTAATTCCTGTTAATAACTCTACCAGTGTATGTTGATCCCTGTTCTTAACTTTATCAGCGCATGTTAATCCCTGTTATTAACTCTGCCAGTGTGCGTTCATCACTGTTCTTAATTCTACCAGTGTATATTCATCCCTGTTATTAACTGTACCAGTGTATTTTAATCCCTGTCATTTACTCTACCAATATATGCTCCTCCCTGTTATTAACTCTACCAGTGTATGTTAATTCGTTTGATAAACTCTGCCATTGTATGTTAGTCTCTGTTGTTGACTATACTAATGTATGTTAAACCCTGTTAATAACTCTACCAGTGTATATTAATAACTGTTATCAACTCTACCAGTGTATGTTAGTCCCTGTTGATAACTCTATCAATGTATGTTAATCCCTGTTGTTAACTATATCATTGTATGTCAATCACTGTTATTAACTCTACCAGTGTATGTTAATCCCTGTTATTAATTCTACCAATGTATGTTAATCCTTGTTATCAATTCTACAAGTGGATGTTAATCCCTGTTATGTACTCTACCGGTGTATTTTCATCCCTATTATCGACTCTACCAGTGTATGTTAATCTCTTTAGTTACCTCTACCAGTGTATGTTAATCCCTGTTGTTAACTATATCGGTGTATATCAATCACTATTATTAACTTTACTAGTGAATGTTAATCCCTGTTGTTGAATCTACCATTATGATAATCCCTGATGTTAAGTCTACAAATATGTGTTAATCCTTGTTATTAAGTCAACCAGTGTATGTTAATCCCTGTCATTAACTCTACCAGTGTATTTTCATCCCTGTTGTTGACTCTACCAGTGTATGATAATCAATGTTGTTAACTCTAATGATAGTGCTTGTTCATCCCTGATGTTAACTCTACCAGTGTATGTTCATCCCTGGAAATATCTCTACAAGTTTATATTAATCCCTGTTGTTTAGTGTACCAGTGTATGTTTATCCCTGGTGTTAACTCTACCAGAGTATGTTAATCAATGTTGGTAACTCTACCAGTGTATGTCAGTCATTAATATTATCTCTACCAGTGCATGTTAATCACTATTATGGACTCTACCAATTTATGTTAATCCCAGTTATCAACTTGATCTGTGTATGTTAATCACTGTTGGTAAATCTACCAGTGTATGTTAACCCGTTATCAATTCTACCAGTTTATGTTTTATCTTTTATCAACTCTACCAGTGCATGTTATTCCCTGTTATTAATTCTACCTATGTATGTAAATCCCTGTTATTAATTCTACCAGTTTATTGTAATCCCTGTTATTAACTATACTTCTGTATGTTCATCCCTGGTGTTAAGTCTACCAGTGTATGATAATCCCTCTTGTTTACTCTACCAGTGTATGTTAATCCCTGTTATTAACTCTACCAGTGCATCTTCATCCTTGCTGTTAGCTCTACTAGTGTATGTTCATCCCTGTTATTAATACTTACAGTGTATGTTAATCCCTGTTGTTAACTCTACTAGGGTATGTTAGTCCCTGTTATTAACAATATCAGCATACATTAATCCCTGTTATTAACTCTAACAGTGAATGTTCATTCGTTTTGTTAACTCTACCAGTGTATGTTAATCCCTGTTAATAACTCTACCAGGGTATGTTGATCACTGTTCTTAACTTTACCAGTGTATGTTAATCGCTGTTATTTACTTTACCAGTGTACGTTCATCCCTGTTGTTAATTCTACTCTTGGATATTCATCCCTGTTATTAACTCTACCAGTGTCTTTTAATCCCTGTCATCTACTCTTCCAATATATGTTTCTCCCTGTTGTTAACTCTACCAGTGTATGTTGATTCCTTTTATAAACTCTACCAGTGTATGTTAGTCCCTGTTGTTGACTATACCAATATATGTTAAACCCGGTTATCAACTCTACCAGTGTATGTTAGTCCATGTTGTTAACTCTACTAGTGTATGTTAATCCCTGTTGTTAACTATATCAGTGTATGTCAATCACTGTTATTAACTCTACCAGTGTATGTTAATCCCTGTTTTAAAATCTATCAGTGTATGATGATCCCTGTTATTAAGTCTACGATTGTATGTTAATCCCTGTTATTAACTCTACCAGTGTATGTTAATCCCTGTTATTAACTCAACCAGTGTATTTTCATCCTTGTTTTCGACTATACCATTGTATGTTAATCTTTGTAGTTAACTCAAACAGTGCTTGTTAATCCATGTTATGAACCCTAAAAGTGTTTGTTTATCCCTGGTGTTAACTCAACTAGATTATTTAACCTCTGTTATTAACTCTTCCAGTGTATGGTCATCTCTGGTGTTAACTCTACCAGCTTATGTCAGTCAATGTTGGTAACTCTACCAGTGTATGTTAGTCCATGTTATTATCTCTACCAGTGTACGTTAATGACTGCTATCATTTCTACCAATGTATGTTAATCTCTGTTATTAACTTGACCAGTGTATGTTAATCAATGTTGGTAACTCTACCAGTGTATGTTAGTCCCTATCATTATCTCTACCAGAGTATGTTAATCACTGTTATCAACTCTACCAGTGTATTTTAATCCCTATTATTAACTTGATCGTGTATGTTAATCAATGTTGGTAACTCTACCAGTGTATGTTAATCACTGTTATTAATTCTACCAGTTTATGTTAATCCCTGTTATTAACTTTACGAGTGTATGTTAATTCGTGTTATCAAATCTACCAATGAATATTCATCCCTGTTATTAACTCTACCATTGTATATCAGTCCCTCTTATAAACTTTACCAGTGTATTTTCATCCCTGTTACTAACTCTAAGTGTATGTTAATCCCTGTTTTTAACTATACTAGTGTATGTTAATCCCTGTTATCAACTCTGCCAAAGTATGTTCATCCCTGTTATCAACTGTACCAATGTGTGTTCATCCCTATTATTAACTCTACCAGTGTATGCTAATTCCTGTTATTAACTCTACCATTATATGGTCATCCCTGTTATCAACTCTACCAGTGTATGTTCATCCCTGTTATCAACTCTACCAATGTATGTTCATCCCTGTTATCAACTCTACCAGTGTATCCTAATCTCCGTTATTAACGCTACCAGTGTATGTTAATCCCTTATATTAACTATACCAGTGTTTGTTAATCCCTGTTATCAACTCTACATTTGTATGTTAATACCTGCTGTTAACTCTGCCAGTGTATGTTAATCCTTGATATTAACTATAGCAGTGTATGTTAATCCCTGATATCTACTCTACGAGAGTATGTCTATCCCTGTTGTTAACTCCTCCAGCTTATGTTAATCAATGTTGGTAACTCTACCAGTGTATGTTAGTCCATAATATTATCTCTATCAGTGTATGTTAATCACTATCATCAACTCTACCAATGTATGTTAATCCCTGTTATTAAGTTGACCGGTGTATGTTAATCACTGTTGGTAACTCTACCAGTGTATCTTAATCCGTTATTAATTCTACCAGTTTATGTTAATCCCTTTTATTAACTCTACCAGTGTATGTTAATCCCTAATATTAATTCTACCAATGTATGTTAATCCATGTTATTAATTCTACCAGTTTATGTTAATCCCTGTTATCAACTGTACCAGTGTATGCTCATACCTGTTATTAACTATAGTAGTGTATATTCACCCCTGGTGTTAAGTCTACCAGTATATGATAATCCCTCGTTTCCTTTACCATTGTATGTTAATCCCTGTTATTAACTCTACCAGTGTATGTTCATCCTTGCTGTTGACTCTACCACTGTAGATTAATCCCTGTTATTAAAACTTACAGATTATGTTAATCCCTGTTGCTAACTCTACTAGGGTATGTTAGTCCCTGTTATCAACTCTATCAGTATACATTAATCCCTGTTATTAACTCTAACAGTGAATGTTCATCCCTATTGTAAACTCCACCAGTGTATGTTAATCCCTGTTAAAAACTCTACTAGTGTATGTTGATCCCTGTTCTTAACATTACCAGTGTATGTTAATCCCTGTTATTAACTCTACCAGTGTATGTTAATCCCTGTTGTTAACTCTACCAGTGTATGTTAATCCCTGAATTTGGCTATATCGCCGTATACCAATCACTATTATTAACTTTACCAGTGTATGCTAATCCCTGTTGTTAAAGCTACCACTATGATAATCCCTGTTGTCAAGTCTACCAGTGTATGTTAATCCCTGTTATTAAGTCAACCAGTGTATGTTAATCCCTGTCATTATGTCTACCAGTGTATTTTCACCCCTGTTATTGACTCTACCAGTGTATGTTTATCACTGTTGTTAACTCTAGAAATTGTGCTTGTTCATTCCTGATATTAACTCTACCAGTGTATGTCCATTCTTGGGGATATCTCTACCAGTTTATATTAATCCCTATTGTTTAGTCTACCAGTGTATGTTTATCCCTGGTGTTAACTCTACCAGTTTATGTTAATCAATGTTGGTAACTCTACCAGTGTATTTTAGTCCCTAATATCATCTCTACCAGTGTATGTTAATCACTATTATCAACTCTATCAATGTATGTTAATCCCTGTCATTAACTTGACCATTGTATGTTAATCACTATTGGTAACTCTACCAGTGTATGTTAATCCCTTTTATTAACTCTACCAGTATATGTTAATCCCTGTTATTAATTCTACCAATGTATGTTTATCATTGTTATTAATTCTACCAGTTTATGCTAATCCCTGTTATTAACTGTACCAGTGTATGCTTATCCCTGTCATTAACTATACTATTGTATGTTCATCTCTGGTGTTAAGTCTACCTGTGTATCATAATCCCTCTTGTTTACTCTACCAGTGTATGTTAATCCCTGTTATTGATTCTACCAGTGTATATTTAACCCTTTTGTTAGCTCTACCAGTGTATGTTCATCCCTGTTATTAATACTTACAGTGTATGTTAATCCCTGTTTTTAACTCTACTAGGGTATGTTGGTTATTAACTATCAGTATACATTAATCCATATTATCAACTCTAAGTGTGTTTGTTTATCCCTGGTGTTAACTCAACTAGATTATGTTAATCTCTGTTTTTAACTCTACCAGTGTATGTTCATCCCTGGTGTTAACCTTACTAGCTTATGTCAATCATTGTTGGTAATCTACCAGTGTATGTTAGTCCATGCTATTATCTCTACCAGTGTACGTTAATGACTCCTATCAACTCTACCAATGTATGTTAATCCCTGTTATTAACTTGACCAGTGTAATCTAATTAATGTTATTCAGTATCATTATCTCTACCAGTGTATGTTAATCACTGTTATCAACTCTACCAGTGTATGTTAATCCCTATCATTAATTTGACCCGTGTATGTTAATCAATGTTGGTAACTCTACCATTGTGTGTTAATCACTTTTATTAATTCTATCAGTTTATGTTAATCCCTGTTATTAACTCTACGAGTGTATGTTCGTCCGTGTTATCAAATCTACCAGTGATTATTCATCCCTGCTATTAACTCTACCAGTGTATATCAATCCCTGTTATAAACTCTACCAGTGTATTTTCATCCCTGTTACTAACTCTAAGAGTATGTGTTAATCCCTGTTTTTAACTCTACTAGTGTATGTTCATCCCTGTTATCAACTCTGCCAAAGTATGTTCATCCCTGTTATTAACCGTACCAATGTATGTTTATCACTATTATTAACTCTACCAGTGTATGTTAATTCCTGTTGTTAACTCTATCATTGTATGGTCATCCCTGTTAACTCTATCAGTGTATATTCATCCCTTTTATTAATTCTACCAGTGCATTTGAATCCATTATAAACTCTAAAAGGGTATGTTCATCCCTGTTATTAACTCTACCAGTGTATGCGAATCCCTGTTATTAACTATCCCAGTGTATGTTAATCCCTGTTATTAACTCTAATAGTGTATGGTAATCCCTGTTATTATTTCTACAAGTGTATGTTAATGCCTGATATTAATTCTACCAGTGTATATTTGTCCCTGTTGTTAACTCTACTAGTGTATGTGTATACTTGTTGTTAATTCTACCAGTGTATGTTAATCCCTATTCTTAAATCCAACTTTGTATGTTAATCCCTGTTACTAACTCTACCAGTGTATGTTCATCTCTGATATTAACTCTATCAGCGTATGTTCATCTCTGTTGTTAACGCTGCCACAGTGTGTGAATCCCAATTGTTAACTCTAACAATGTATGTCAATCTCTTCAATTAACTTTACTAGTGTATGTTAATCCCTGTTATCAACTCTATCAGTATATGTTCATCCCTTTTGTTAAATTTACCAGTGTATGTTAATCCCTGCTATTAACTCTACCAGTATATATCCCTGTTATTAACTCTATAGAGTATGTTAATCCCTGTTTTGAACTCTACCAGTGTATGTTAATCCCTGTTTTTAACTCTACCAGTGTATGGTTATCCCTGTTATCAACTCTACCAGGGTATGTTCATCCCTGTTATCAACTCTACCATTGTATGTTCATCCCTGTTATTAACTCTACCAGTGTATGTCAATCCCTGTTGCGAAGTTGTGTTCATGGTGGGCTACATGGGAAGTTGTGTTCATGTTGGGTTATATGGGAAGCTGTGTTCATGGTTGGTTATATGGGAAGTTGTATTCATAGTGGGTTATATGGGAAGTTGTGTTCATGGTGGCTTTATGGGAAGTTGTGTTCATGGTGGGTTATATGGGAAGTTGTGTTCATGGTGGGTTATATAGGAGGTCGTGTTCATGGTGGGTTACGTGGGAAGTTGTGTTCATGGTGGGTTATATGGGAAGTTGTGTTCATGGTGGGTTATATGGGAAGTTGTGTTCTTGGTGGGTTATGTGAGAAGTTGTGTTCATCGTGGATTATATGGGAAGTTGTGATCATGGGGGGTTATATGGGAAGTTGTGTTCATGGTGAATTATATTTTAAGTTGTGTTCATGGTGGGTTATATGGGTAGTTGTGTTTATGGTGGTTCATATGGGAAGTTGTGTTCATGGTGGGTTATAGGGGAAATTGAGTTCATGGTGGGTTATATGGGAAGTTGTGTTCATGGTGGGTTATATGGGAAGTTGTGTTAATGGTTAATGGATTATTGTCGGATGATTTCTGCAACATCTGTGTCATAGGAAAGGATTATCAACGGATGATTTCTGCAACATTTGCGTCATAGGAAAGGATTATTGACGGATGATTTCTGCACCGTTTCAAGTCAGGTGAGTGTTAGGAAGGGTCAACGATGGTTAAGGTAGGAGAGTATACGGTGAGGCAGTAAGGTAAGATAGTACATACCTGGTGGGGACGTGGTTACGGGTAAGATAGTAGTGGGCAACCCTCCAACTGCTGTCAAGTTGGCACAGTTGTACATCTTCTGCAGCTTCTTGATGTCCATCTGCGGCACACAAGACTATCATCAACCTTCCCTCCTCATATGATGCCCATCTGCGGCACACAAGATTATCATCATCCTTCCCTCCACATATGATGACCATCTACGGCACGCAAGACTATCATCATCCTTCCCTTCACACATGATTGCCATCTGCGGCACACAAGACTATCATCATCCTTCCCTTCACACGCGATGACCATCTGTGGCACAGATGACTATCATCATCCTTCCCTCCACTCATGATGACCGTATGCTGCACACAAGACTATCATCATCCTTCCCTTCACACGTGATGACCATCCATGGCACAAAAGACTATCATCATCTTTCCCTTCACACATGATGACCATCTGCCACACACAAGGCTATCGTCATCCTTCCCTTCTCTCTTTATGACCTTCTGCGGCACAAAAGACTATCATCATCCTTCCCTTCACACATGATGGCCATCTACGGCACATAAGATTATCATTATCCTTCCCTTCACACTTGATGACCATCTCGGGCACACAGTACAACCATCATCCTAACCTGCACACATAATGACCATATGCGGTACAGAAGACTATCATCATCCTTCGCTCTACATATGATGACTACCTAGCGGCACACATGACTATCGTCATCCTTCCCTCCAAATATGATGACCATCTGCGGCACAGAAGACTATCATTATTGTTCCCTCCACACATGATGACCATCTGGGGCATTGAAATCTATTATCATCCATCCTTCCCTCCACACATGATGACCATCTGCGGCACACAAGATCATCATCATCCTTCCCTTTAAACATGATGACCATCTGCGGCACACAAGACTATCATCAACCTTCCCTTTACACATGATAACCATCTGCGGCACACAAGACTATCATCATCCTTCCCTCCACACATGATGACCATCTGTCGCATAAAAGGCTATCATCATCGCTCCTTTCACACTTCATGACCATCTGCGGCACACAAGACTATCATCATCTTTCCCTTTACACATGATGACCATCTGCGGCACTTAAGACTATCATCATCCTTTTCTTCACACATGAACATCTGCGGCACAAAAGACAATCATTATGTTTCCCTCCATAAATGATGACCATCTGTGGCACAAAAGACTATCATCATCCTTCCTTCCACACATGATGAATTTCTGTGGCATACATCATCCTTCCCGACAAGCATGATGACCATCTTCCGCACACAAGACTATTGTCATCCATATCTTCACAGTTTATGGCCATTTGCGGTACACATGACTATCATCATCCTTCCCTTCACACATTATGACCATATGCGGCACTCAAGAATATCATCATCCTTCCCTTCAACCATAATGACCTTATGCGGCACACAAGCCTATCATCATCCTACCCTCCCCATATGATGTCTATCTGCTGCACACAAGACTATCATCTATCCTACTCTCCACACATGATGACCATCTGTGGCAAAGAAGACTATCATTATAATTCTTTCCACACATAATGACCATCTGCTGCAAACAAGACTGTCATCATCCTTCACTCCAAACATGATATCCATCTGCGGCACACAAACTTTCATCATCCATCCTTCTCTCCAAACATGATGACCATGTGCGGCACACAAGACTATCATTATCCTTCCCTCCAGATATGATGACTATCTGTGGCCCACAAGACTATCATTATCCATCTTTCCTTCCACACATGATGACCACCTGCGGCAAAAAAGGCTATCATCATCCTTCCCTCCACATATGACGATCCTCTGCTGCACAGAAGACTATTATCATCCATCCATCCCTCCACACATGATGAGCATCGGAGTCACACAAGACTATCATAATCCTTTCCTTCACACATGATGGCCATCTGCAGCACAAAAGACTCTCATCATCCTTCCCTTTACACAAAATGACCATCTGAGGCACACGACTATGATCATTCTACCCCCACAACTGATGACCATGTGTGGCACACAAGACTATGATCATCCATCCCTCCACACATGACGACATTCTGCGGCACACAAGATTTTCATCATCTATCCTTCCCTCCACACATGATGACGATTTTCGGCACACTAGACTATCATCATCCAACCCTCTACACATGATGGTCGATATTGGCACAGAAGAGTATCATCAACCTACCCTCCACACAAGACTATCATGATCCTTCCCTACACACATTATGAACATCTGCGGCATACAAGACTATCATCATCCTTTCCTCCACACATAATGACCATCTTCGGCATACAAGAATATCATCATCCTAACCTTAGACATGATGGCCATCTGGGGTACCCTCCACACATGATGACCATCTGCAGCACGCAAGACTATCATGATCCTTCACTCCTCACATAATGACCATCCGCGGCACAAAAGATTATCATCATTCATCCATTCCTCCACACAGGATGACAATCTTCGGCACACTAGACTACCACCATCCTTCCCTCCATATATGATGTGCATCTGCGGCACACAAGACTATCATCCATCCTACCCTCCACACATGATGACCAACTGCGGCACACAAGACTATCATGATCCTTCCCTCCACACATAATGACCATCCGCGGCACAA
>JAUUDZ010453863.1:0-12511 GCA_032361705.1 Panulirus versicolor
ATGTACGCTGAATATGTGTATTGTGAATTTTTTAATGTAGGATGCAACTTTGCCAAGTGCAAAATGTGTCCCCAGCTGATTATGTAATACATACTTTTTTTTTCTTTTTTTTGTACAGTCATGTTCTATTTCCCAATATGATATATTATTTAGAGAAAATCTAAAACATTATCCATATTCATTTCGCATGCTGCTTGGTCACTTAGCAGCCAAGTTGACGAAGTATGGGTGAATGATATTGAAGCATTATCTGTCTGTAGGTGCTTTCTGACTCACAGCTGTGCCATTTACCACACACAGGATTTTCAAATGACCCAAGCCATATGCAGCATACTCGCAAGTCAGCTGTTGGAGGTTGCCCATACCATATATGGTACATTAGCTGTTATTACGTTGATTATTAATGTAAAGGAAATGAGTTATTGAAAATATCGTGCAAGGCATTTGGATGAATAGCAGTACATTGAAAATATCTCAAGAAATTTGAATCAATAGCAGTAAGCATATTTGCCTTAAAAACAATTAACATCAGAAGTTCCTTGGAATCCACACGGTCTCTATTGCTAGAATACCTAGTGACTGGCTTGTAGGCTTGTGGGAAATAGGGATTTAAGGTTACTGACTCTTGAGAGACATACCTTAGGTCCTACCATGAGTGCTTCAAGGTAAAAAATCAGCATGTTATACCTTAGAAGCAACTTGTTTATTCTGCTGAAGTATAAAGAAATTATTTACTAAATTTTACATTAGTTGGTAAGGAAATTACTGTAGCCAGCCATCATTGCTACACAAATGACCGCCTCAGTTTTCATGCACTGTTGGCTTATTAACACCAGAAGGTCTCGTAACTGATGCTGCACTTTCACCTTATGGAAATAGGTGAAATAAGTTAATTTTTGTTTTAGACATCATTTTCCTTTCCCTCCTTGAGGTAAAGGCCAAATCTTATGGCACATATCGGCAAACAAGCTATAGTTATCAGCAGTTTGTTCTACATGGAGATGACTTTTGGAGTTCCTCAGTCTGCAAGTCAAAATAAGATAGAATGATGCTGGCAAGAAGGCTTAGGTGACATGGTTATCTCACTTGTGCATCGCTCTGCAGATATTCATGCCATCACTGTGCTGGATCCCACTGTCTGGTTAAAAGTAACTTGAAGCCACCATGATACTTGCCTGATGGGTGGAAAAAATACTGCAGATACTCAGAACTTTATGCCACAGTTGTTCAAATGGTGTACATTATTTTAAAAGGGTGTACTCAAAACCATGTTGGATTATACCAAGGTAATCAGGAGACCACTTTAGTAACATACTGATCACCCAAGACTAAGATGATAGAGTTAAACAGAGCGCTAACAGGAATTGCAGAAATTTTGAAAAATACTGCAATTTTTTTAGTCCCATCAGTATGATATAGATGTGAAGCATAGGTTCTTGACAAGGTTGTGTGGAGGAGCATGGATGTGTTGGAAAGGAACTGTTTGAGGACAGTATATGGTGTGAGGTGGTTTGATCGAGTCAGTAATGGAAGGGTAAGAGAGATGGGTGGTAATAAAAAGAGTGTGGTTGAGATAGCTGAAAAGGGTATGCTGAAATGGTTTGGACATATGGAGAGAATGATTGAGGAAAGGTTGACAAAGCGGATGTATCTATCAGAAGTGGAGGGAACATGGAGACAAACTTGGAGATGGAAGGATGAAGTGAAAAAGAATTTAAGCAATCAGGGTTTGAACATGCAGGAGGATTAGAGGCATGAATGGGATACACTGAATTGGATCAGTTTTGTATATGCTGTCATTGGACTGAACCTGGGCTCATGAAGTGTCCAGGATGAACCTTGGAATGTTCCGTGGGGCTTGATTTTGAATATGGAGTTACATTTTTGATGCATTTACACGACAGGTTGAGATTGGATGTAAGTGGATGTGGCCTTTCTTTGTCTGTTCCTGGTGCTGCCTCACTGACAAGGGGAATGCAAGTATGAAAAAACAAAAAGTAATCAAATTATTATATAATAGACCTTGTACCATAAAGAAATGTAATGAAACAAAGAGAAAGATATCAAGTGACAAAGTAATAGATGTATAAAGAAAATAAGAAAAACTAAGATATGCAAAAAGTAAAGATAAAATTAGAAGAAGAAACAAAAGGCTGTGATTGGGAAATAGTGGAACTTCATAAAAAAGAACAGAAATTGAATGAGGAAAAAGTAATTGAAAGCATGGAACAAAATCCAGAAGTTGCATACATGAACAAAGCAAAAACAGAAAATCAGATATTGGACCCTGTAAAGTAGGCAATATGATTTATAAATCATTCAACACTTCAGTTTTCAGTACAATAAATGAGTAGATATTGACTGATTTATTAAATGACTGATGTGAACAGGCTCTTACAGTCATTCTTGGAGTGATTATCCAGTTTAAAGAAAACTCCGCACCAGGACCTAACAGAATTCCAGCTGTGTTAAAAAGACAAATGATGATAGTGAAACCTTTCATAATTCTATAGAGGCAAAGCATAGATCAATCTAAAGTGGTGCATAAGAACTACCATGATAGGCTGAAAGAATACAACCTATCTTAGCAACAAGTTTATTGCATAAGAAATTATCTTAAAATCTAAAACCTTTTCAGGAAGGAAGGTACAAAAACATCAGACCAGGAATTATTCCTGGAGCATATTGAAAAAAGGTTGAACAAAAACCTTACATGAATCTCTTGCACAGAAACTTGAAAAATTCAGTGCAGTTCCAGGAGAATTAAGAAACAAGTATTGAGTGACCACAGAAACATTTCAGTGAAACGCAAAGACTCTTGGCTAAAGTCGGTCCCAAGTGAACATAGAATCAATGAATGCACCAAATGAATGGCCACTGAGAGATATAGCATTTCCTGATGAGCACGATGTGATGAACGCCATGCGTTAGCCCTGCCTTTCTTGCAAAATTTTGTCATAGGTACTCTCTCTCTTAGTACAATATCTCTCTCTTTCATATTCAAAACTGTTAAAACATTTTTGGAATATGTAGCATATCTATAGTATGACTTCACAGTAAAATGTTTAATGTTGTTTCTTATACATAACGGTTAAACTTTTGAAAGGATGTCTACATCACATTAGTTGAAATCTTTTCATTTCAAAATTATTCATTCCCATTATTCATTTAAATCACATTAACCGTTTTTGAGACTCAGTAAAGTCAGACTTTGCAGTGGATGCTTCTGTGTCTTTCTTTCCCAAAACTTACATGCAAAAATTTCATTGGTGCTCCAGGAAATCAAGGAAATCCAGCTAGACGAATCAGATAAAGATGATGCTGAAGAAATGGACGTTTCTGATGAAGAGGACTCAGGACAGCCTGCCAGAAAAAAGATGAAGCAAAATGACTATCTCAAGGTAAGAGACCTTTGAGGTTGATTCTTTTAATTTGGGTGGATGGTTATTGAGTAGTGAATGGAATATTCTTTTGTCAAGAAATTACAAGGTGCTTCAAATAATGCTGCTTCATAGCATAGCTTCCAATGACCTAAAGGTAGGTAGTAGTGCGTAGGTAGCCACTGACCAGGGAGGTAGATTACTGGTACTACCCGCCTGGGTATCAAGAAGATTATTTAAGGCTGCATAGTGAGTCTGCACTTCGTTGGTTGTCCCCAGACTGACAATCTCTCCTTGTCACATATAACACTTGACAACACTTAACTCTCAGAACTCATTCTTAGTAACTCTAGATTTTCCTCTGGAGAATGCCCTGTCTTTTGGCAGAGTGGAATGAGCAATAGACAGTAGTAGTAGTGAGGAACATTAGGTGGAAGCATTAGATAGTAGTAAGTAGAAACATTAGGTGGGAGCTTTGGGTAGAAGTAGTAGGATGGGACATTAGGTTGACACATTATGTAGAAACCGTCAATGGGAACAATAGGTAGGAATCACTGAAAACATTGTGCTAGAGTTGCCTCTGCCATTTGCATGTTAAGGGTGAGGTACTTGACCAAGAAGCAGCATTGGCATTGGAGTTCACTTGTTATGGAGACTTTTGCTGTGGCCACCCTCTTGATGGAGTTCCCAGAGAGAACGGGCATCAAAAATACAGATAAGCATATAGATTGATGGACCTAAAGCCAGGTAAGCACTACATAATGGTGGTAGAAAAGGGCAAACAAAACATAAGATTTTATTGACGAGGTGTTGGAAGTCATGTCAGAGAAGATAAACCAATATTTTTATAATTTACTGTTGCATATCCACCTTGAATATTTTGATAAGTTTTGTTCACCCAACTTGAAAAATAAGACTGATAGAATAAAATGCAGTGGCAGCTTTTAAGATGATTACTCAACTCAGAATCAAGACTTGCGAGGGATGTCTGACTTAAACTAATCTAATTAGGAAGGGAGGTTAAGAGGTCTTATACAGGTACTCCATTGAAAATTTCAAGTTCTTTGCCAGTCTTGACCAAAGCAGCTAGACTAGATCAGTTTGAATGTACTGACAATATTGGATGCTTTCTCCTTGGTAAATGTTTTTCTTTGAATGAGGCAAAGTACTTAGATAAAAGTTTTACTAAAAGTGATGCAAAGTACACGTTTTCTGTTATGATTGTCAGTATTTTGAATGAGAGCCGTTGAAAGCAGCACATGTAAAACTAGATTTGACAGATACTTCACTTCAGGTCTACAACTGGAGTTATTTCCTTTGTTAAGTGTAGGTAGTAGTTGGTAGGCATCCACTGACCATGGAGGTATATTACTGGTACTACCCACCTGGGTAAAAGGAGGGTTAGTGATAACTGCACAGGGAGCTAGCACTTCACTGGTTGTCAAGTTGCACTTCTCTGAGCCAGGTAGCTTCTCCTTTCTACCTCACTTACATGTGGACTGCTGCATTCTGTCGACAAACAGTTTCTTCATGTCACACATAACACTTTACAAAACTCACACAACTCATTCTTTGTGACTATAGATTTCCCTATCCCTGTCTTCTGGCTAAATGGTTAAGAGCAATGGATAAAAGTAGTAGGTAAGAACATTCATCAGGAGGATTAGGTCCAGGTAGAAGTTGTACGTTGGAACATTAGGTAGTAGTAGTCAATTGGAATATTAGGTAGGAGCCTCTGAAAACACTGTGCTAGAGTTTTCCTCTCCCAGTGGCTTGTAAATGGTGAAGCACTGGAGGCTAAGAAGTGGCACTGGAGTTCACCTGTTATGGAGGCTCTTTTGCTATGGCCACCCCCTCAAGGGAGTTCCTGGAGGGAATGAGCATCTGAGATATAGATAAATAGAAAGTTCTAGGCATTTACCTTCAAGTCAGCTGTTTCGTTTTCTGTTCTCTCCAAGCTACCTGATATTTTTCTCTTTCCTGTTATTACCTACAGCTTTAAAAGGGCCCAGGGGTTTGTTCCTATCTGCATTTCATTGTATTCTGTGGTATTACTGTCGGTTCACATCACAGTTGCAGCCAGGTGAAAATAGAGGGTAATTGCTTCACTAATGTTTCTCATGTTAAGTCTTTGACAGTGGAATGTTTGCTGATAAAGGTGACAATGTTTTGGAGATATAGTGTTTTCCTCCTGGCTAAATTCTGATACTGTTTAGAGGTAGATATTATGATTTGCTATACTCGTGTTTGGTTTCTTAATGCTTATGTTTCATTTTCTTTTTGTTTCAGGAGGAAAATGACAGCCTAAGATGTCAAATGGAAGCATACAAAAATGAAGTTGATCTCATCAAAGCAGATTTGAAGGCTGAGGTGTCAATGAGGGATGATCAGATTGAAGCTTTTAAAAAAACTTTGCAAGGAATGCAGCAGGTATCAGCTATGGTTGTCAGTTTGATAAAGGAGGCTCAAGTGCTTTGTACAAATTTGTATCGATACAATATAAAACAGCATCTACAGAAATTATCTTTGTCGTGAGACGATATGATTAATGCAGTGCTCACACAGTTACTTTTCATTACTTATGATTGTAAAGTTTTAATATAATAAGGGGAATGGGAGTTGGGGGCTTGGAATCCTTCTCTCTTATCATTTTCTAAAAGTAGGTACAGTGGAAGGGGCATGGAGTCTTCCATGAAGGCTTAGGCAAGGGTATCTGAATGCGCATGTTTCAAACCAGGATGAAAAGAACTGTAGAGGTATCTGCCATGCTCTAAATGAAACATTTGAAGAGTAAGGGAGTCAAGTGGTATGGAGATGTTTAGGGTTGTTGAGAGGACAGAAAATTAAGGGGCAGCATTCTAATACTGATTAGCTATTGGACTGTGTTATAGAGTGCAAGAGAGTTAATTCAAGGTTGATGTTAGTTAAAATGAAGTATAACAGTGAGAATTGTTTATGCATGTGAAAGCAAAAGGATAAAAGAAAGGAGCTCAGTGAATGCTTTAGTATTTTTGATGCAAGGGATTGAATCATAGTGCTTGAGGACCTGAAAGCAAATTAGGGTGATGTGGAAGTAGAAGGTTTGATTAAGTGGGTATGAATGATGACGAGGAGGGGAAGTGAGAAGAGAAAAGAGAGTATCAATGAACTTCAAAAAGAGTAAGAATATGTTTTGGAAGGGGGGTACCTTGTGTGAGAACAGGATGATGACAGTCAGGAGAACAGAAAGGGAAGGTAGAATAAAAATATAAGTAGATGAAATGAATATTTTGATGGACTGCAAACTTTTGCCTCAGAAATTTGAACATTAACTTTTGTTCCCCCTGCCTTTATGAATTGGCACTATATAGATGTTCTGTCAATCCTCCATGAATTATACATACTTTAAAAACCTTAGTAACCAGTCAGCTTAACCCCATTTCTTAAGAGTTCTTAATTCAGCTGCAGTTCAGTCTACTTTAGCAACTTTCCTGCACTCCATCTTACATAAGGCTTTCACCAACTTTTTTCTTTTCGCTAAATTACTTTCCGTGACTCTCTCAGTTTGCATCCCTCCATGTTCATAATGTCCCTCATCTGTCAGCTTATCCTTGAACATATTGAGCAACCCTCCATATTATTAACTTACTCTCCTCTTCACCTCATTTCTGCCTCGTACTACTTCACCATTTGCTTCCTTTACCAATATCCTATTTGTTCTCTTTGTTTTCCCTACTATTAACCTCTTTCCAAGACATTTTCTTTTTCTACCTTAAGTTTGCTCATACTCGCTCACCCTAACTCATTTGCCCTCTTTTTCAGCCCCTGCATCTTGCTCTTGACCTCCTACTGCTTTGTTTTGTACAATACGCAATCACTTGCCCTCTTTCCTTTCAAATAAAACCCCTGAATCTCTTTTCTCTATTATTAGCATCTTAACTTCCTTATCTCACCATGTACTACCCTTTCTCACCTGTCCATGTCCCACACACTTCTCTTGCATATGTTAGTAGTGCTTCCCAAAATACCTCCCATTCCCTCTCCCTTTGCTTTATTTATTTCACCTTTCCTCACTCAGTGTCTCCAGTACCTTTTCTCACAAGCCCATTTACCAGGCTCACTCACTTTCAAAATCTTCCCACTACACTTCCTAGACATACACAAGTCTCCATTACCACTGTATTGCAATCAGTGCTTTAGCATATTCTCAGACCCATTATACCCAAGGTGTAACTACCACAACAAAGACACCAAACGCTTGCTGCACAGTTGCCATGCACTCTCCCTATTGTCATGTCCAGTGGCTGCAGGAACCTCATAAAGGTGATGGAGGGAAGTAAAAGGGTCCTTTTCCAGGGGCGTTGGAAGCACTGCACTCAGAAGTAGGGACAGGATGAACTTTGAGGCAAAAAGTTGTTTGAGGAGTTTGTTGTTTTGTCATCTGGCAATGTAACAGCTTTGACAAAGGTGTCTTTTCACCCTTGGTGATACTCTATCTTTTCAGCCCTCATTTGCCCTCTTTTTCAGCCCCTGCACCTTTTTCTTGACCTCCTGATGCTTCCTCTTGTACATTTTCCAAACACTCGCCTTTCTAGTAGGTAATGCCCTTATTTGACTCTTCTCTTTCACAAACAACTTGACTTCCTGCACCTTTTTCTTGACCAAACACTCACTTTCCTTTCACTTTCACAAACAACTTGACCTCCTCACCTCACCATTCTCTACTGTTTCACACACATCCACATCCCTTCCTGCATCTCACAAGCTTCTGCACATGTAGAAACAGCTTCCCCAAATACATCTCATTCCTCACCCTCTCCCTGAGTTTTGTTTACTCTCACCTGCCATTCTTCACCCAATCTTGCTTGGTATCTTACTTTCTTTAACCTTTTCCCCTTTCATATCATCATTTCCTATTTTCCAAAAGCTTCTACAGCCTTTCATCATTGCCTCCACCAAGAGGTGTTGAGGTCCCACCAGCTGCCCTTCTTGGGACACTTATATCCAGAAGTCTTTCATTTCAGCACCTATCAGTTTGAACATAATCAAATAATATCCACTTACCCTCAACCCCTCTCACCCACATATATTTATTATATCTGTCTGTCTATCTATATCTTTGATGCCCATTCCCTCCAGAAACTCCCATCAAGGAGGGGTGCCCAGTGCAAAAGTCTTCACTTAACCCTGTCCTTACATGCCTCCCTCGCATACAACTTTCCACGCATTGTTCTACTAATGCTCTCCCTCCAGTACTCCTCCATGTCATGGATGGTTTTCTTCTCACGCCAACCCCTTTAAACAGACTGTTGCACACTCTTCTTAACAGTACAGTCAAAGGGTATTCCTAGTCACCACTCCTTTTTCATCACACAACCCCACATGCTTTTTTTTCCCCATATATATTACTGACAATACTTGTACCACTTTATTTGCATGTAAATTTTACTGTATTTTTCTCCTTGAAATACTTGTCTTTCTGTTCTTACCACATTGATTTGAGTTTTAGATCTTTTCCTTTTTCACAAACATCCTTGGAAGGACCCAGTGGTTTGTTGTAGTTTGGTTCATCTGATCACATAAAAATATCTATTCTAACTCTAGCAGCCCTCCTAAGCATAAATACTGGCACCTTGACAAAGCTGACTGGCATAACTTATGTAGCTTCTTTTCTGACTTTCCTTATGTGGTGATGCCTCTGTCTCTGCCAATTGCATAGGAGAGGTTATTCTTGCTGGAATGGAAGCATTTATCCCCTCTTCCACAAAGATTACCTTTTCATCCAATCTATGGCTCAACTGTTCCTGTTCTGAGGCCATTCAGGCAAGGGATTGGGCATATTGGGATTGGAAAAACTCTCCTTCCTCTGGCTCCCATTTAGCTTTTATCACTGCAAGCACATTATCTCTGAGGCAAAGTGTTCCTGTATTCAAAGGAAGTACAATAACCTCTTCTCGTCATCCACTGATAGGTCTTTCTGGTCTGTAATTAAGGACATCTCTAACAACTTATATTGCTCTAACTTTCCATCACTTTTCCCATCTAATGTTACTATAGCTGTCTCTTCCATAGACAAAGCAACTCTCTTTGGTTCCAGTTTCTCATCTAACTCTATTTTGGATGATTCTAACATTCATTCACCCCCTGATGCTCCTCTTACTAATACTTCGTCTTTTCCCGTAATCTCTTCGGACTGTCCAAAAAGCACTTCTTGCTCTGGACACAAGCATCCATCCGTGTGTACTGAAAGATAGTGCCTTTGAACTTCCACCTGTGCTTGCTCATCTGTTCTGTTTGTTTAAAAACTAAAACTTTTCCTTCTTGGATATATCCCATCCCTAAAAAAACCATGACCGTTCTGACCCCTCTAACTACCATCCTATTGCTTTGATATATACCATTTCCGAAGTCTTTGAATCCCCCCTCAACTCCCATATCCTTAAAAACCTCAAAAATCATAGTCTTCTCTCTGATCACCAGTATGGCTTCTGTAAGGCGAGATCCATTGGTGATATTCTTTCCAATCTTAATAATGTCTGGTCATCATCCCTAAAATTTTTGGGATCCTACGAAGTTGCCCTTGATAAATCCAAAGGTTTTGACTAAGCACCCCACTTTTGGTTTCCCTCCCTCACTTTGCTACCTCAAATCTAGTTTCCTATCTGGTCAATCTATCTCATCTTCTCTTGAAAGAGCTCCCTTAGTAAACTTTGACCTGGACAGGATATCTCAGTGGGGTAGATGAAATATGGTTGAGTTTGATGCCTCCAAGTCCTAACTTATGCCCATCTCTCCATCAAATATTCTTCGCAACTTTCCTCTCTTCTATGATGGATCTGTAATTCCACCTCTTGACTCAAAGAACTTACTTGTATTACCATAACATTCACACTATCTCTGAAAACCTTACATTATGGAAACAGCTAAGTCTGCCTAAAAGAAACTGGGAGTCCTATTAAGATGTTGAAATTTCTTTTCTTCTGAACAGTTGCTGTTTAAACAGAAACTGATCCATCCTTGTATAGATCACTGCTCTCACAATCTATGGTAATTCTAGCTCTGCATCCGTACCTGACAATTAAAAACAGTGAGACATCACCTTCCCCAGGCTAACTTCAAAACTTGACCCACTTGCCCTACACCACAGCCCTATGCTGCAATATTAGTTCACTTTCCCTGTTCTATATTTATCAATCTGGTTTTCATTCCCAAAGAGCTGGCTGACTGTGTGCCCCCATCATTAACTAGCCACACAAAACTCAGTAAGCTGCTGCATCACATGATGACCATGTCATTGGCAACTCAAGGGGGGAGCTGTTTTGAAAACTGTTTCTTTTCCTACACTCAAAGCTCTGGAACTCTATCCTCTCATGTCTTTCCTAAAAACTATGACCTGGCACTCTTTAAAAGACAGGTTTTTCACTTCCTCCAAAACTTGTAAATACTTAACCTTGTTTTTCCTTTTACCTTACCATTAACTTCTTTCAATTAAGGCCTGGCCTGATGTGGAGTTCTGTCCATGACTGGAGCCTCCAACAGGGAAAACAAAATCCTTCAGGTTCTCTCCTTTCAAACTCACACTCCAACTAACCTGTCTCCCTTCACTGCTCAACTTGATGATATTATTTCTATTCATATTAACTCTCAATTTTCTCATTTCACACATCTCCCAAAACTCAGACACCAGCATCTGCAATTTTTCACTCAGATCTACCACCAGAGCCAAACAAACAGCAATTGACTCCTCCCAAGCCCTACTCCCTTCCAACAGGCTGCAAACATGCCCCTCTCAAGATCCTCACATTCACCTCCGTCACCACTTGATCTATCAATATATCAAACTTTTAATATCAGGTAAAGGACAAAGCTAGCAATTTTGAATATTTTTTACTAGCACTCAATGAGACTTGTGATATCCAAGACACAATGTAGCTGATAATTTTCAATCAAGTTACACAAGAATTTTTGAGTTAACATAAGAACTAGCAATAATAATGTCAAACAAAGATATGACAACTGCATAAAACTTACTGAAGGCAATAAATGTGTATCTTAAAATAAGAGTGGAGTGGAAAAAATTGGTGGAGATCATTCATGGATTTCCAAGTTTTTACGACTGGATAAAACTTACTGAAGGCAATAAATGTGTATCTTAAAACAGGAGTGGAGTGGAAAAAATTGGTGGAGATCATTCATGGATTTCCAGGTTTGACAGTCAAAAACATACGGATGCTGAAAAGAACTCATGACTACGTCAAAGAAATGAATGCTGAGCAGAATACTGTTTCCCTGTCTAACTATCTATATCTCTGATGTCTGTTCCAACTGGAACTCCCTCAAGGAGGTGGCCAAAGCAACAGTCTCCATAACAAGTGAAATCTAGTGCCACTTTTAAGCCTTTAGTGCCTTACCCTTAACAGGCCACTGGCAGAAGGCAACTCTAGTGCAGTATTTGCAGAGGCTCCTACCTAAAGTTTCTACTGACCACTTCTATCCAATTCTTCTACCTAATGTTTCTCCCTAATACTCCCTACACTGCATCATTTACCAAAAGGTCTTTTGTAAGTATTCTAAATCTAAGCAATGTAGTAGACACAGTTTCAAAAGTGGTCAACTACATTCAAGCACAAGATATTGTTATAAAGCAAAGTTTAAAGCTAACACAAATAGAGGACGAGTCAAAGAAACTGAAAAAGCAATTTAAAGATCATGAGATGAGTGAGAATCAGAAAAATACAGTTACTTGGTACGAACAAAAATTCAGTTTAGTGGAAGGGATTTAGGAAGTAAGGGATAGGGGAGAAAAAATACTTCCATGCATTCCTCACATAACGTAGAAGGCAACTAAAGGGGACGGGAGTGGGGGGCTAGAAACCCTCCCCTCCTTGTATTTTAACTTTCTCAACGGGGAAACAGAAGAAGGAGTCACGTGGTGAGTGCTCATCCTCCTCGAAGGCTCAGATTGGGGCGTCTAAATGTGTGAGGATGTAACCAAGATGAGAAAAAAGGAGAGATAGGTAGTATGTTTGTATGTTTGAGGAAAGGAACTTGGATGTTTTGGCTCTGAGTGAAACAAAGCTCAAGGGTAAAAGGGAAGAGTGGTTTGGGAATGTCTTGGGAGTAAAGTCAGGGGTTAGTGAGAGGACAAGAGC
>JAUUDZ010453873.1:0-12511 GCA_032361705.1 Panulirus versicolor
TATATATCAACTTAGTATTTCTGCAATTTAGGTTCGATCCCTCAACCAGGGTGATTGCGTGCCTGCATGAAATTCCTAATGACGAGCAGATAATGCAACTCATGCATGATTCAGCTTTTGAGCTGGACTTGCCCGGTGATGCAGGAAGAGCTACGGCTTCTCTTACGTCTCCAGGTGAGGCCAGTGAGGTCACGGCCGGGAGGGGGGGGGGTCCTGACGGGGCGCGGTGGGTGGCTGTGAGCGCCGCCGCCGCCGGGTGGTGGTGGGAGGAGGAGGGTGGCTGTCAGCCAGGTTGGGTGTGAGGGGCGTGATGCCGTGCTGACAGTCAAGCCTCGGTCAGCGGCGGCACGCAACACTCTCCACCTGTAATACACCAGCAATTACCGTATTGTGTCCACGCTCAACACAACCTCTCATTGTGTATTGATTGTTCTGTCGCGGGTAATGACTGTCAGCTACTTCATCTATTTTTTCTTTTACTGTTCGTCACTATTTCTTACAACTGTCTCACTCAGTCTGCTGCTGCTGCTGCTTCTTCTCGACACCTGGACTTGTTCAGGGTTTGGCTTCTACCCTTAATGTTCCCCCCCACGTTCACCTGGGGGTTGAAAAAGACGAGATACGCAACTTCCTACTTCCACTCCCTACCACACTTGAGATCACCAGTTCTCTCTGTGGTTCTCTCCCTCCCCCGAGTCACCGTCACGATGTGTCACGTTCCTTACCTTACCAAGCAGGGGGCGTTCCAGGCCTTGGGATCGCGATGGCTCGACTGAGGACGTAGGGCGAATCCCGGTCATCTACACCTCCAGTAGTTCACTGTGTGTATGTGTGTGTGTGTGTGTCGCCCTCTGTTACTGAGTCTTCATCTCCTCCGACGTGAAGGTGCGAGCCACGGGTAACATGGCTGCCGCGCCAGCCAGGCTCAGCACGTTAACTATACCACCCACCTGCCCTTCCCGCCACCTCACGTGCCATTCCCTCCGGCTGCACCACGCACCGCTACCTGGACACCACCGCCCGCTGTCCGGCAACATCACCTCGCACCCGCGGCGGGCCGTGAAAAACACCAGCCCACGCCCACGGACACCACCATAACCAATCCTCATCCTCCTTTACAAACTACCACTGGGGAAGAAAAATAAATAGCCTCCGTAATCCTTCGTCAGGGTGACCCCTTGCAGCTCCCCTTCTGACATAACCACCTCCCTCTACCGTCAGCTAACCAGCAGCTCCCCCTCCCATGTGATGCTCTACTGGGTTGTAAAGATAGTCCAGTCTACCCTGGCCAATAATTTGACGACATAATCTACCCATGTTTCGTGAGCGATCAAGGAAGTGTGTATAACCTTGTATGCAGTACATGCCACAACTCTAAATCTTATATCAGGAACATTATTCATATGGACTAAACAACAGACCTTGTAGAATGACCAATAAAAAAAAAATAAAAGTTGTTTTCTGTAAATTCATTCCTTGAAGCTGTTTTTCTGTTGTTGTTTTTGGTTGACGTGTTTCTACTACAACCATTTTCACAACTGGTGTCATGGATTTCTGGCTCGACGGAAGAGGACGATCAGGAACTGTCGGGCGATCCGTGAGGACAGCTGGCAGGTCCTGTGTGGCAGAGAATCCCTGGTAAGCTGAGGACGCAAGCATGACCCGATCATTGTACCTGACGTGGGCAGTAATGTGGTAACCGCCTGCGTTCACAATGGCACTGTGCACGAGTTGGAAGTATTGTATAATGGGCTCTAAAGGCACTGTGACGTTATCTCCCCGGATATACGAGATGGCCTAGCGCCATGCAGGGATAACATGACAGGTACAACACCTGAGTGTGGGTTGTTACCAACGAAACAATCACGAAATGTTTGTGAACGATTTCTTGTTCGTAGTTGTACCAACAACAGTACCTCAATCTTCCCTCAAACCCCCCTTTCCTGGTCTAATCCACCCACAACCTCCATACAGACACCCCTCTCCCTCCCACCCGATCACTCAAGACAGACCGAAAACTTTTCTAAAAAAAAAAAAAAGTGAACTACATGCCAGCTGACACAGCCGCCCTCACCTCAAACCCCCATCGTCGTCCTCTGAACTCCTAAACCAATGAGAGATACAAGCGACTACGATGATGTCAAGAAAGTACGAACCTTCAGCACGATGGGCCAGCCGTGGTCACCCGGAAACACCTCCTCAGCATCCATCAGTCTTGGCTGCTGACTGAATTTCGACCGGACAGTTGAGGGTGCTGGAAAACTACATTTTGGCCTTACCCGTAAACCGCGTCAATTCAATTTCAAAAGACTATATATATAATCAAAAATACAAATGGCATTGCTTGAGGTGATCTTTGTTTCCGTGTACACGACTCTCGCGTACATGATCATCACTGATGTTCTTGACGAAGAGAAGCAGCTCAACTTCGAGAGGGAGAGGCAGGCGAAGGAGGAGGAGATCCAGCAAGCGATGGAGGAGATGAAGCAGCAGGAAGAAAGGGAGAAAAGGCTGCTGAAGAAGCTGCTGGAGCTGGAGAGGAGGGAGGAGAGGAGACTGAAGAAAGAGGATATGAGGCAAGTGAATTACATGGAGAGCCAGAGGCTGCTGGGGGAGGTGGAAAAAATGAGAATGAAAGACTTGGACGTGAGGACCCCCGTGCTCCGCAGGAGAGGTGGTGCGCAGCCGCCTCCCTCCTGTACGTGAGTCTCTGAAGCCACCTCCCCTGGAGGCATGAGGCCTCCCCAATCACCTTTGTTTTTTTGTCGTTTCTCCTGTATCTTGTGCAACCCAATCAGCAACCATGAACCACATCTTCACTACATCTATCATCATCATTATCATCATCGGTACATATCTTTATATTCACAGCTTGATTGTATCATTAGCATCACATCTTCATCTCCAGTACCTTCCTATTCATCACACCACCATCTTCATAATAGCCTTATCTTCACTACACCCTCACCTTCACAACACAGGCCCCCCCCCCCCCTTCACCTTTACACCCTAACTACACCCTCATCTTCCGCTGCTAAGGTCATGGCCACTGCACCCTACAACCTAATCATTACGGTTGGGGTCAAAGGTTAAATGACAGACACATAAACACCATTGTCGCTATGTATATAGAAAGAGAGGTACACAAAGACGAAATTCTTTCATGCTGGTACGTCCGTGTCGAACGTGCGGCCGAGGACGGGTTGGACAAGATGTGCAACAATACAGTTACAAGGAACACTGCTGACCCAGCAACTTTGCGAAGTGAACAGAGTAATGAAAACCTCGACGGGTTAAGGACTTGCGTGTCATGATGAACACACAAGTCAAGGACGGGCGTGAGTAACACTGGGAGTCCAAGTCTGTACGTGCCTGATCGAACACAATATACTAGAAATGGAATAATGATCAAGTGATAATAATAAAATGATAATTTAATGACATCAATGACTCATCTTTTTTTTTTGTATCACCCGCGAACACAACTAATGATAACCAAGGAGATGAAAAAAGAAGCACAATTCATAAACCAGTCTTTTCATCAGCAACACCCAACATTTTTCCGATAATGAATACTACCTAATTACCGAATCAGGATGCATCATCAACAGGTGTATCCTCTGTCGCAACCGATGCAGGAGAACCTGCACACATCACTTTGCTTCACCATCGTCAGGGTCTGCAAACCTTTTTTCTTTCTTTCTTTTTAGCACGCTCATCCACACTCAACGAGTTCTACTCGCCAAAGCTTGGTAAGGCGAGATGGGAAATTTTGCCCCGTCACCTTATTTGAAGTGCTGACCTTAGAAGCAACAGGTCTCAGCCACATAACCATGAGATAGATACACACACACACACACTCTCTCTCTCTCTCTCTTGAGGATTTCCTCCGACCATCTCAACGAATCATGGAGCACACACTTCCATGTATGAAGGCTCGAAAAAGGAAAAATCAAGTTCTTTTCTCAGTGCCCAGCGGCCTCCTCCCGGAGGTACCTCCCCGAGACTTTGGAAACTGCACTGAATCACGTTCCTGAAGCGGAGGGACTCCAGCAGCCAACATCAGATACTTACTGTGTTCCTAGACTTGTTTACTGGCTCCTTGCAGAGGACAGACGTCATGTAGGCTGGCGGAAGAGAGCACTTAGGTATGCTGATGTTATTCATCATCGTAGAGTAGAGCCTTATATAACAAGATGAGGTTGTGTCATACTAACAAGAGAGTTGAGTTCAAGATATTGTAGTCAATAATGTAGTCAACATCGGGGCTTCGGTTACTGTTCTACGCGATGGTATGTTGTTATCAAATGCTGGATCTTGGTTTCTCCTTGCCCGAGTCCCTGTCATTGTAGCTGTTTGTGTTCCTGTCTCCTTCGTCAGCGTTCCCATCACTGTAGCTGGTTTTTTTTTTCCCCCCTTTCTGCTGTCCTCGCCAGAGGTCTCGTAACTGCTGCCATTTCTCTGCTCCTCTCGTGTGTGGCTTGTTCGGCAATATTCTTCGTCTAATTGATGATATCTTCGCTTCTTTCACTCTTCAATCGCTTCCTATTCTACTACTGTCTGTCATAAGCTTCGCCTCAACCTCATTCTTCTGAGAGTTCAGTGTCGCCTTTTCACTACTTGCGCCGCTGCCAGTCCTCCTGTGTGGAACTACCGTCTTCCTCTAGCATTCTTTCCAATTCCATGTCCTCTCTCTCTCTCTCTCTCTCTCTCTCTCCTCCTCCTCCTCCTGGTCGTCCTCCTCGATCTCCTGGTCATCGTCCTCCTCCTCCAGGTCATCGTCCTCCTCCTCCTCCTCCTCCTCCTCCTCCTCCAGGTCGTCCACCTCCACCTCCTCCTCCTTCTCCTTGTTCAGTCTTCCTCTTTCCTCGCCCTTTGGTCGTCGTCTTCCTCCACCACCTCCTGGTGGTCGTCGTCATCCTCCTCCTACTCTTCCTCCTCCTCCTCCTGCTCGTCCTCCTTCAAGCCGAGCATGGAGATCCTGGAGAGAACGGCGCAGAACTTGTGGAAGGTCGTGGAGGTGGGCAGCGCCAGACCCGCCAGGTGGATGACCCGAGCTGACCCCTCCCGGTCGCCCACCACCACGTTCTGCTGAGAGAGAGAGAGAGAGAGAGGGACTTTCGTTAATGGCAGAAAGGCGAATTCACACTATAGATGCGTTATCTACTGTCATGACATGAGGAAGCAAAGCTTCTGTGGCGAGGAAAATGTTATATAGAAAGTTTGAGTTCACAAAGTTGAATAGAAACCCGCTATTTATACACACACACACACACACACACACACACACACAGACATTTTGTTAAATGGGTCTGTCACATAGAGCTGTAGGGTGGTATGATATCATGTGGCCCAGTGTCAGTCTGGTATTTTATGGCCCTCTGTCACACAGTTTGGTATTATGTGGCCCACTGTCATACAGTTTGGTATCATGTGGCCCTCTGTCATACAGTTTGGTATTATGTGGCCCTCTGTCATACAGTTTGGTATTATGTGGCCCTCTGTCACACAGTTTGGTATTATGTGGCCCTCTGTCATACATTTTGGTATTATGTGGCCCAGTGTCAGTCTGGTATTATGTGGCCCACTGTCATACAGTTTGGTATTATGTGCCCCTCTGTCACACAGTTTGGTGTTCTGTGGCCCTCTGTCATACAATTTGGTATTATGTGGCCCTCTGTCACACAGTTTGGTGTTACGTGGCCCTCTGTCATACAGTTTGGTATTATGTGGTCCTCTGTCATACAGTTTGGTATTATGTGGCCCTCTGTCACAGAGTTTGGTATTATGTGCCCCTCTGTCATACAGTTTGGTATTATATGGCCCTCTGTCACACAGTTTGGTATTATGTGGCCCTCTGTCACACAGTTTGGTATTATGTGGCCCTCTGTCACACAGTCTGGTGTTATGTGGCCCTCTGTCACACAGTTTGGTATTATGTGCCCCTCTGTCACACAGTTTGGTATTATATGGCCCTCTGTCACACAGTTTGGTGTTATGTGGCCCTCTGTCATACAGTTTGCTATTATGTGGCCCACTGTCACACAGTTTGGTATTATGTGGCCCTCTGTCATACGGTTTGGTATTATGTGGCCCACTGTCACACAGTTTGGTATTATGTGGCCCTCTGTCACACAGTTTGGTATTATGTGGTGGCCCAGTGTCAGTCTAGTATTATGTGGCCCACTGTCATACAGTTTGGTATTATGTGGCCCTCTGTCATACAGTTTGGTATTATGTGAACCATTTACAAAATTTGGTGTTACACATTATAATGTACCCTGGTGTGGGGTGATGAAGGTGTGACGTACCCTGGTGTGGGGTGATGAAGGTGTGACGTACCCTGGTGTGGCGGGGATGATGAAGGTGTGACGTACCCTGGTGTGAGGGCTGAAGGTGACGCAGGTGGCCCCCGGCAGCGCCTGCGTCAGGATGGGCGTGTGTGTGGAGAGGGAGATGTCCCACAGGTGGAGGCCGCCCCCGTGCACGCCAGCGATCAGGTTGCCGTACCAAGGGCACCAGCACGCGTCCACGTAGCCACCCGACACAGCCGTCTGTTCGGGCAGACCAGATCGTCATCACCATCGGCTGACAAGTTGATAGATAGTTAACATACAAAACAATGGGACACAGTGTGAGAGTTATAACCTTAAGTTCAATATATCTATTCCCCGTTTTTCTCAGTTTTCCTTCTAAACTTAGATTCCCTCGTCGGGTATTGTCTATACTGTTTCATCACTCGATTCATGAGTAATCATACTTAGTAGAACCATTATAAAACAACTATATTTGCCTCTATAAACCTGAGAATCATGTTTACTTTTCTGGAAGTTGATCTGATTCTACAAAAGATTGGCTGATCTTTGTATGGAGTATTGATCTCACATCTAGGGAATTTCTAGCCCCTACATACTGGACACAGTAAGAGTCCAATCCCAATTTTCGACTCACCCTGCCTGCTAAAGTTCACGGATTCGTCCTAGTCCCCAGTGGTGGTTCATTCTTCCTTTACTGTAGATATAACTTCTGCTTCTAAGAACTGCCTGCTCATGCGTCCCCACCATTATATGGAACACAATACTTGCCAAGCTACAGCATCACATGATCACTGTTTGACCGCTGGCAACACAAGCCACAGCTACGTCTACCCCCTACGTCTTTTTGATCACTTTTCCAAGTAGCTACGTTTTATCTCCACGCAGATCTAACTCTGCTGGCTCAGTAGCAGTGGCATTTCCCTTACACTTCACTCTTACGTTTTTACATTACACAAGCACACAGGAAACTGGCACCGAGGTCAAGACTAAGCTGGCAAACAAGTCTGACACCCACCAGCAGCTTAGTCCTCAACAGCAGCCTAGCCAACATCAGTAGCACGATACTCAACAGCAGCAGCAGCCTGTCTCACTCACCTCAACCAGCCTGAGGACACAGATGGGGGCGGGCTTATCGACGAACCAGACGCGGATGGTGTCGTCAAGGGCGGCCGAGAGGAAGATGGAGTTGGCCTCGTCGCTGGAGGCCCCGGCCCGCCAAGCCACCTTGGTCACCAGGGCAGAATGTCCGACGTACACCTCCCCACACCGCTCACGCTCGTACGTCTTGCACTGCGGACACACGCCCGACAGGGGCGACGGTTACTGGGTGTATGTGGCCGACATCGGGTGAAGGTGGGGGGTACTGGAAGGTCAGTGGGTGATGGTAGGGTAGCGAGCCGTCAGTGGATGGTGGTAGCCAGTAGGACGTCACTTAAGGTGGCCAGTGGATTATCAGCAAGTACAGGTGGTCATTGGGCTGTCAGTGGATTAAGTGGCTTACGGACTGTCAGCGAGTGCAGGAGGACAGTGGGCTGTCAATGGATGCCGTGGACGGTAGTAGACTCTCAGGGAATACAAAGGGAAGCAAAACAAAGAAACAAGCACAAGTGGGTGGCCTGTAGCTTTAACTATCGACTATAATCCATCAAAAATCTTCAAATCAAAATATTTCTTTTATTCTTACACATTTAGACTACCTTGTTCCTTAAATTACACCCGATACCTGGCACAGTGCAGCCCTAATGACCTTACTTATAGGTGGCTGGCCGTTAAACCCAACAACAACAAAAAAAGACACTGTTTATATTCACGTAAGTTCCTCATGGTACTCGCATCAATTCTGACAAGTCCACCAGAGGTACGGTTTCTATGGGCGGTAACATTTTCAGTGTGCGAAGATCCTATACTTGATAAATCTAGGATTTTATATATGCTAAAGTATACTTCATACGATGCGATCTAGTACGATCCGAGCAGCCTGCACCTGGTGTAAGGTTGGCCCTGAATGATGATGGCCCTGAAGTAGCCTAGTCCAACACAGCCTAGTTCAGCTACGGGGTAGCCCCCGCCTTGTAGAAACTCGGTCGTTCAACACTCACCAACAGAACGTCCCCAGCGGCAGTGCCCACTAGGTATGTGGTCTTGTCTCCCGGTCTGAAGTGCATGGCAGTGGCCGGTACCTGCTTAGGGAGAGGGAGGCCCTTCAGACCAGCACTGCTTCCCTCCTCCTTCGCCATCACCTCCTGTCGCCTCAGGACCTCGTCTAGCCCTCCAGCGATCCTGAGTGACAACCACAGCGGCAGGTGGACTTTCAGAAGAGCTGTTGAAGAGATGGCAACGAAGGAGACAAGTTCCAGTATTATGCAAGGCGAGAGAACTGGTGATCATCCAAGTTTGGGGGAATTATTTATTCATGACTAACCGTTCTCCGTGTGTCGTCTGGAATGAACTACGTTACTGAAATGAACTATACAGCCATAATCTATAATCAACCATTATCAGTGCAGTTATGGGACTCACTCAGGAGTTCCCAATGCGTTAGTCGTCCGGCCGGCCAGACGTAAGCAAACTTTTAAAAACGCGTCAGGAACAGACAATAAAGGCCATATTCATTCACATCCATTCTCCAGCTGTCAAGTGTAATGCACAGAAACCATAGCGCTATCCACAACCAGGCCCCCTACAGACCTTTCCATGGTTTTCCCCGAACGCTTCATATACCCTGGTTCACTCCACCGACAGCACGTCGACCCCAGTATATCACATCATTTCACTATCCTGTGCACACCTTGTGAAAGGCGTGCAGGTTTTATCGGCATCCATTATACAAAAGATTATGTTTACACTGTTTATACCTGTAGAAAAGACAAAAGCCAGCAAAATTTTGGAGGACCGAATACGATGGTTGAAGAGAGGTGATGGCAGCAGAGTCAATTAGGTAGGTTTTCAACCCCATTGTCACTTCGAGAGAGGCAGAGGAACAGGCACTCCACATACAATCTGCGAGCGAGATTTAGGGAGAGATTAAGGTAGAATTTTTTTTTTTTATTTCCGAATCTAACTAGTTTACAGCTTCCCTCTTCTGAATGTTCCACAGGTCCGAATTAAGAGAGAGGTGCCCAGTGGGGAAAAGTGTAGGAGTTAGGAGGGAAGGGAAAGTGTGTTGTAGTATTCTGGTGTTCGGAATCATCGACGCAAGAATGACTAGGACTGGAGACTCAAGAAAAAGATTTTAAGGCGAGAAGAAAGAGTGTAGGTGACAGGACAGACCCCTGAGGGACATCATTATTGCTAGGACACGAGAGAGAAGTCTCAACAGCAATGACTACCTAGCAATGGACCAATTCGAAAGAATAGCACCCATTACCCATGAGAGAGAAGCAGAGCCAAAGATAGAAAGAAAACAAAAAATTAAGCCACAGCTTCAAAGAATTCGATCTCCATAACTAACGAACTTACTAGTGCAGCAGAGGATGGTGTCCTTGATGAAGATCCACTCCTTCACCGTGCCATCCTCCGACGAAGACACCAAGACGTAGGCGATCTCCGAGCCTCCCATCTCGGGACACTGCCGTTGCACACCAGTGGTGATCACAGCAGAAAATGGGTGAGAGTAAAATGCATCAAAGTCTTTCTAGAATTCTCTATAACATTAACCTTAATACCTACTTATCGCACATTTGAGCATGACGGTGTTATCTTTAAGCACGAAGGCACGACCTTGAAGCACTTACAGGCCAAGTTAAAAGCCTAGCTATCATGACCAACGGGTCGTAACGTCGTTCTTAAGGGTCGCTCTGTCGTGCTTAAGGGTCATAAAGTTGTGATCAAGAGTTGTACCATCGTGCGCAAGGGGTTAAGAAACAACCATGTCCAAGGGATTGTTCATTAATCAACCAGAGAACAAGGAGGCCATTTATCGTTTTCACTGATGACACCCTTAATGTGATGTGTACACCGAATGAACGAATTCATACCGACGCAACACTTCCAGGTGGGTCAAATGACATTCATGGACTAGTTTTGGCGCATCGTCAGTTCTTGTTCTGTCTACAAAACTCTCTAACACACCATAGGTGGTCGTCCCCACCCCCTCCTTACGTGGTCCTACCTGCATGTCGATGACGAGTCTTCTGAAGGAGGGAGGCCTGTCCCCTGAGGGTGTGAGGGTCCTCTTGGTGGCGCTGCTACTGACCATCTGGGAGTCACGCCACTCCACAGCCCAAACCGGCGAGCAGTGCTTGTCCAAGCTCCCACTGCAGGGGTGGGTGGGAGTTGGTCAGTGGATGCAAGTGGTGGACGGCAGTCAGTGGGTGCAAGTGGTGGACAGTAGGAGTTGGTAGTTCTGAATTATCAATAATGGATAAGTGGTCAGTCGCCATGGGTGAAAATGGATGTAAATCGTCAATTAATGGTTAAGTGATCAGTATCTAGGCTCCTTGCACTTAAATGATGAAGCCAAGGGCTTCCCTGTGGGCGAAGTGCGACCCGCGATCTCAGTGCAGCCTGCGACCCAACGGCAGAAGGTCAGGGATGCCAACCGTAAGAAGGAGACTCACCTGGTGTCCATGACCAGCTGTGGGGTCGGGGTGTCCAGCTGGTACACCAGCAGAGTGCCGTCCAGGAGAGCCACACAGCAAAGCTGGGGCGCAGCGGGGCAGGAGCTGATCACAGTGGCTGGTCCCGGCAGGGGGAGCCTGGGGATTGGGGCAGTCGTTCAGTAAATCTCAAGTATTAGAATCCAGTCTTGGTCAAGTTATACTTTCGAATGCAAGATTCTCTACGGCTGGCGTACCGTGGCTGATCATCTGTCCTGGCGGGGGGGATGGAGGCAAAGGGGTGCTGACAGCTCCAGGAGGTGGAGCCAAGGTTATGCTACCGTTTCCCATCATATATTATACTACAGATCGAAGGGACACATAGAACTATACCATGAACCAGTCAAAAGTATTTGTGTGTGTGTTGACAGCCAGTTAAGGAATCTTATACAGCTTACCATAGTTCGGGTTGACCAACCCTCTTGACGTTCCATCCAACCAGCGACCCTTCGGTCTGGCTGCCGAAGCCCAGCTCCCCGTACGTCGCCACCACCAGCCACTGCAAACACCAACATTATTATACTACCGCCACTAAAGACTTGTTTCTAGCGCCTGTGGGGGAAAACTATTTGCGCGAGGGCAATTATAAACGCCGTGAACAGCCGAAGTTTGCGATTTAATACGGAGGAGGGGAAACTTAAATTATCTTACTTTGAAATTCTATTAGTTTCTCCTCAAAAACTAATTTTCTTGAGATTATTTGAAGGTAAATGCGAACGAATTTCTCTTTCCATGATCGAGATTTGTTGTAACCATTCATTATTATAATTTGACAAGACGTCCTAGGATTTTTAACATTTTACTCCGTTCTTTATTGATTATAGGTATTGGTTGAAAGCTATCAAGAAACTGGTCATTAATTACATAGACTGACATGATGGTCACAACTGGTAATATACTATATTTTTTTTTCTAGATATAGAAAGACAGGAGTCGATACTTACAAGCGACGATAACTCAGAGTTCTGTAAATATCTAAACTTTAAATATTTGTCGTCCACACATTACGTTTGAACTATATACATCCAAATTTATATGAAAATCGGAGAGCTCTCATGTTAATAACTTCCGGGGAAATGATCACAGCGAGTTAATAGTTCAACCCTAACCTATCTCTCCGTGTGGACCATCTGTCTTATCGTGTATCAATAGTTCAACCCTAACCTATCTCTCCGTGTGGACCATCTGTCTTATCCTGTATCATCTCCATGCATTGCTACTTCCTACTTACACTTTCTCATGCACACAGACTTCCGGCACCTCCCCTTACAGTTTCCCACCATACTGGTCAACTCTGATACCTATTAACACTAGAATCCACTCCTTAAAGACCACAAGTACTAGTAACCTTCCCCTCAGCCATGAACTCATTTTTACGTATTTGTGATAACTATTTTTGTGTTAAACTATCTCCTGTTCTGTCTGCTCTTCCTAAACTCTTTCCCCCTGTAGCCCGCCCTCCTGAAAGCTTCCTTCGTTATTGTCCAAACTTCCTAAAGTCCCTCCTTACGCTGCCCGATACACAATAACGCGCGCGCGCGCGGGTGTGTGTGTATGTGACTGTGTGTCTCGGGGGGGGGGGGGGGGGGGAAACAA
>JAUUDZ010453884.1:0-12509 GCA_032361705.1 Panulirus versicolor
AGGTGAGGAAAGAAAGGAGTCAAAGAGGAGAATATATGGAGATATGGAAAGGTACTGCAGGAATGAAGAAGGGTAGCAAAACAGGAAAAAATTCAGTAGGAAAAGAGGAATGGAAAAGAGAAAAAGTACAGGAACAAAGGGAAAATGCAACAGCAATAAAACAGTAGTGGGAGACGAATGGAATGGGAGAATGATAGAAGTGAAAGGGGAATGTGAGTACGAACAGAATGAAAAGCAAGAATAGAAGTATGAAGAGCAAGAGGAGAAATAAATGTAAGGGGTGGGAGTAATTGTCAAGGAAGGAAATAAGAGATAGCAGATAGAAAGAGGTAAGGTAGAAGAGAAAAAAGAAAGATAAGGAAATACAGAAGAGGAGAAGGAAGCACTTTACGAATGAAAGTGAAACAGGAGGAGATGCGAGATGATAGGCACAGGAATCAGGATGGATTAAAGGCCAGAAGGGGAGGGGTAGGGATAAATATGATGAAGTGCAAAGAAAAATAAATGATAGAAACATAAATTGTAAAAGAGATCCTTCATATCCACATAAGAGAGGAATACCTTGCACACCTCAAGGGCCATAATTCAAATTCCAAGAATGATATCAGCTTCCCTGAAGTTTAAAACTAAGTAGTTTCTAAATATTCCTTAAAAGTAAATGGAATTTATCCATCAATAAGAAATGAGTGAATTTAACGGAGTCTAATAAATATCCATGTTAGTCAGAGACTAGTCACAAACATACAAATGCAAAGACGAATGATCCAGCCTCAGCTTTAAATCTATACAGAAGACTAAAAGGTACGCAATCTCCTCATGGTGCTATACAATCAAACACATAATTAAGAAGCTTTAAGATGAACACTAAAGTAGGATGTACACTAACACACACACACTCACACACACACATTCCGACATAAAGACCTATTCTATAAAACTAATATAGCTGAGCTTTCATTAAATTCTGAATCTCAAGTTTAAAAATTCTAACTGGATTAAGCAAAACCATTAATCAGAAATCAAGCATGGAACATATGTATACACAGAAATAAAGGTGCATGATTCAGCTCCACCTTTAAACTTGACCCACAAAATGAAGGTATGGCTATTCTTATTGAGGAAAAAGGCTAAGCCTTTCAAGTAAGAGCTACAGATTATGACTTGTCAACATCTGCACGCATAACTTCATGACTAAGGTCCAGCTTTGATCTTGTGCTGTTCATTAACAAAATTATACATTCTGCTAAGTCTGTACAAAATCCACTGTAATTTAGCAGAGCTAATCACCTAAAATTAAGGAAATACTCAGGTAAGCCATGCAGATATGCAGTCTGGCTATTTTCAACAAGAGTTCAGGGACAAAAAAATATGTTTCATCAATTAGGGTCAAACTCCAAAATGATTAAACAAGTTACCAAAACTGGTTTGGTTTAAACTATAAGTGACTGAATCTCATCTCTGAACTTAAACTGATGATTAAAACAATTTTACACTGTCTTACATACTCTTGTTCGGAATCATGAAAATGTTTCTACAATTGAGATTTCAAGGTGTACTGGCAGGGCCAAGTCAATCCTGCAGTCACATGTTAGGGCTTCCTTCGAACATCATCCCTCCCTGAACAGCTAGGTTTGGATGACCTTGAAAGAACAGTTAGACAACTAATACCATGAAAAAGTGTGAGGTGTTGAAAAACCCTCTTCTATCAGGTGCCTTACTAGCTTTTCAGGGAGGGATGACATGAGAAGAAAACCAAAACACAAAAGTGGATGGTGGACTCAGCCCTGCCAGTATAACGTAAAATCATGCTTCTAGACAAAATTTCTTGCTTCCAAGCAAGAATACAACAGGACTTTCCTTCCTGGGACAATTTTCTAGGACCCATGGATAGTTACTGGAAGAGGAAAATACCACCCACAACTGAATTAGAGAAAATATCACTAAACACAAGAGCAAAAGTTGTATCCATCCACTCTAAAGAACACAAGGTAACTGAAGCAGCAAATCATGTTCAGCTGACCTTGAAGACTGTACCATGCTGCTTCATCCATTCCTGGCACCACCCTGCCCCACAGGAACAGCATTACCATCCCCTGCATCAGCAAGGTAGCATCTGGAAACAGATGAAAAAAAGGCCATATCCACTCACACTCAGTCTCTAGCTGTCATGTGAAATGCACCAAAACCACAGCTCCTTATCCACACCCAGGACCAACAGACCTTTCCATGATCTAACCCAGATGATTCACATGCCCTGGTTCAGTCTACTGACAGCAAATCAACCCCAGTACACCACATCATTCCAATTCACTTTATTCTGTGCATGCCTTTCACCCTCCTTAATGTTCAGGCCCTGATTGCTCAAAATCTTTTTCACTCCATCCTCCTACTTCCACTGTACACATATATATATATAAAGCTGTATCATTACCTGATATGCCTTTATCTTTGAATTTCAGCAGAGAATCAAAAATACTAATAATAACGAAATTGAGATTGAAAAAAAATCAGTAGTTATTTACCAACACCAGCTATTGAAAATTAAAGTCTAGAACCTACAAAAGAGGACATACAGCTGCCTGATTCAGTGCTGTCTTAATGCTCATCCATACAAAATTTCAGGCTGGAGGAAAAACATAGAGACTAACAGATAGACATATAAACAACTGGACGGTTTGATGACCACATCCCTCATGCCTCAAATTAGGATAAAATGTGGTTTCAGCTACATCACTTCAACAAATTATCATATTTTTGCTTATATACAGTGTAGTCCAATTACCTAATCAATGGTTTACTGCATGTCTAATTCAGATGTACAAAATTATTGGTCAAATCCACATCCATACTGAATGGAAATTTGATTATCTTGTATGAGCTAGAGGACCACATTTCTCCCTTAACTGTAACATACAAACAATACATCAAAGTGAATTTCAACCAGTATCATCTAAAGTCTCAAGAGCAGTAAGGTAAACCATTATAGCTTTAAGTAAAGTTGCACTTCCAAACACTATAGCTGATAGTGGGTCATCAATACATGAACGTTGTTGCATTCACTGCTTATCAATAACTAAGTGTAACATTTTTGGATCACCTGGAAAAATTGTTTCTTATATCTTAACCCTTCTCAATCAGGAAAATTTCACTCAAAGTTCATCAAAACCCTCTGAATCACTAAAGGATATATGTGTAATAAAGTGGACTGCTTACAATTAAGCTTAAATGTATATCTTATACCTCCAGGCGAAAAGTACATGATACTGAGAAAATTGAGATTTATATAAAACAAAAATCTGGTGTCTACGACATCAACTACACAACCTTCTCTAAACTGTAGTTATGACCAGTAATAACCAACATATATATCTTAACTTGGTCATTCACTGAAAATGTTATTTCCATGCAACTACCAGACAATATGCAATACCTACATGTGCGCATAATTCCTCCACAAACACTGTAGTATTGAATGAAAAACCCTAATATAAAAATACTTACTTTTATGAAATCTCACTTTAAAAATGTTTCAACAAGATCGACATAGTAAACCATGGTCACACACCTTACAAAGAGGCACTGATCACATAACTATCAGAAGTTAGAAACAAGTCACATACTGCTACAAAAGAGGTAATCATTCCATACTTTAATAACACTATGGTCTCCTTCATATCACACACACAACAAACCATATAACATATCTCATAAATAATGATGCCTGTATGTCCTGTTTTAGCCACAGTGAAATGCCAATTATGTATCTCATACATTGACATAATCATATATCATACACAAGCAAAATGAATTTGTCATACTTCGCTGTACATATGTCAACAGGCTTGGAAAAGACATATATTTTTATAAAAATAGCTATCTCACATTCAACTGTTTTGGTGAGCCTTTTTATAATTAGTTTCCACATACCTCTAAATGTAAAAACATCTATAATTTGGCACAACTGGGGCTTTAACTTTTAATGTGAATCTTGAACAATCAATTTTTAAAATGTCTACCAACAGGATGCACAATAAAGCAAATGCATTTCGAGGAAATTTTACAGACTACAAATAGTTTCAGGAAGGTACTTCAGGCCATCAGTACAATGCTGTATGTACATAAGTTATACAAATATGCATGTACAGAGTGTATAATTGAATGGTGCTTGCATATACATTATTTACACAAGTAAGCATTATTTCTATCAGACAATTTCTTTCTTTTTTTCCAGGCATTCCTGGAGTGATAAAATATATCTATTCAGTATGTTAACCCTTACATTTGCCTTTTCAGTTCACTAATGTCTTCCTTTGGGGGCCTGCTGCACAAGTATTTAGTAATGTGCTGGACATCATTAAACTGTAAATACAACAACACTAAAAACTATAAGATATACTTGCTTTTAAGAACAAAACAATATCCTTCTGAATCAAACAGAAAATGGATACTAACTGACTCCAGTAACTTCAACTGACTAGCTATGCTGTGTAACAAATATAAAAATGAAGTGCATTACAGCTACTACCCACCTAGGTATCAGGAGGGTTAGTGGCAGCTGTGTGGTGAGCCAGCCCTTCAGCGGTTGTCGAGTCGCACTTCTATGACTCAGTAGCTGTCTTTGCTTTCTATCTCACCCACATGTGGACTGTTGGCATTCTGTCCTCAAACTTACAATCATCTTGTTACACATAACATTTGACTACATTTAACTCATTCATTCTTCATAAGTCTAAATTTTCCTGTGGTGAACATTAAGCACTAGCCCTGCCTTTGGGCAAAATGGTAAGGGCAAGAGATAAAAGTAATAGGGAGGAACAATAGACAGGATAATTAGTTAGAAGCAGAAGGTTGGAACATTATGTAAAAACATAAGGTAGTATTAGTTGGTAGGAACATTAGGAAGGACCCTTGGAAAACACTGCAAGAGTTGCCATCTGCTAGTGGCCTGTTAAAGGTGAGGCACTAAAGGCTAAGCAGCAGTAGCACTAGAGTTCACCAGTTATGGAGACCCTTTTACTGTGGCCATCCCCTTGAGGTAGTTCCTGAAGGGAACAGGTGTCAAAGATATAGACAGAAAGATTGAGAGAACTTGGTTACAGATAAAGGTCGGAGGCTTTAAATTTACCTACCCTGAAAAAGAAGATTGATGGATAACCTGATCACACTGGGAGAGAGAAGATTGAGGGGTAACCTGATACATGAACTGGACTGTGCACTGCTCTTAGGGAGATGTAGGAATGGAGAAACCAGAGGACATAACATGAATATATTAAGAAACTTATTAATAAGGATGTAAAAAATACTTGTATAAGAGTGGTGATGATCTATCTATCTATATCTCTGAAGCCTGTGCCCTTTGGGAACTCCCACAAGGGGATGGCAAAGGCAAAAGTCTCCATAACTGTTGAACTCCGGTGCCACTTCTTAGCCTTTAGTGCCTAACCCTTAACAGGCTACTGACAAAGGGCAACTCCAGCACAGTTTTTCAGAGGCTCCTACCTAATGTTCTTGTCAACTGCTTCTACCTGATGTTCCTAAGTAATATGCATGCCTAATGTTACAACTAAATACTTCTACCTAATGCTCCCATCTAATGCTCCTACCAACTACTCCCTAAATCTCCTGTCTAATGTTCCTACCTACTTCTATCCACTGCTCCTACCATTTTGCCGTAAGGCAGGGCTAGCACAAAGCACTTGCTGCAGGAAAATCTAGAGTTGCAAGGAATGAGTTGTGTGAGTTAAGGGTTGTTGACTATCATTTGTGACAGGGAAAGATTGTATGTTTGTGGACAGAATATCTGCAGTTCACATGTAGGTGAGATAGAATGAAAGGTCAGCTATCTGGGTCAAAGGAGTGCAACTTGAATTCTTTCATGCAAGCTTATACCACACTTTATCCTTAATTTTTTTTTTCATTTGCTAGAGCTGTCAGTGCACCCCAATTTAACCCTTTGTACTTTCAACTTCAGCTTCTCCACACCATCCTTGCTAAATTTTACTCCCAATGGAACAGAATTACTGATGACAGAGTTAATGCAAACAGCATGCAAAAATTAGCAGGCAGGGAGGTATCTTACTGATACTACCCACCTAGGTACCTGGAGGGTTAGTGACAGATATGAAATGAGCCAGCACTTTATTGGTTGTAAAGGTGAACTCATCTGGCCTAGGTAGCTGTTTTTTCTTTCTGCCTTATCCACACATGGTTGTTAGTATATATGTAAACCAGGGGTTCCCAACCTGGGGTATATCTAACCCAGGGGTGCATGTGCACTTCTCAAGGAGTACATAGGGTATGAATATAACCATGGTGTACACTGCTGCACAATGTACACAATGTGTAATGCAGAATATAAGCAATATAGAACACCATTACAAATCAGGATTAGTATTTAGATTTTAGTATATTGTTTTGACAAGTTTTGTGTACTTTTACTCATTAGTCATGATTAGCGTATATAAAAGAAATGTATGGGACAGATCAAGGTATTTTCTAAATTCACAAAGCTCAATCTATTGATGTTATCAATTGTATAAAATCATTATATAATCTCTCACAAATTTCATAATAAAATAATATAAAATCAATATAATCTTATCAATTTTTCATTCTTAATTTTTTGGGGTACATGGGAACCTATCAGAATGCCCAAAGGGTACAGAACAAAAAGGTTGGGAACCCCGAGAATTGTAAACAAATGTGCTGATATGGTTTGGACATATGGAGAGAAAGAGTGGTGAGAAGTTGACAAAGAGGATTTATGGATCAAAAGCAGAGGGGGAAAAGGAGAAAGGGAAGACCAAATTGGAGATGGAAGGCTGGAGTGATAAAATTTTGAATGCTTGGGGCCTGTACAAGCAGGAGGCTGAAAAGAGTGAACAGGATAGAGTGAACTGGAGCAATGCAGTATAAAGAGGTTAATATGATGCAAATGGACAGAAACAGGGTATATGAAACAGCCTGGGGAAACCATGGAGAGGTCTTTAGGGCCTGGTTGTGGATAAGGGGCTGTGGTTTTGCTGCATTGCACATGACAGCTAGGAAATGGAAAAGAGCAAATGCAGCTTTTCTATGTCTGTTCCTGGCCCTATCAAGCTAACACAGGAAATGGTAAATAAGTACAAAAAAATATATACTAGTCCACAAGTGCCTGACCTTGGGCACATAAACATGTTAAACAGCCAAAGTGACCAATCAACAATGTAATCATCCACTTTCTGTAAAAGTCAACTGCATCTCTTCCCATCTATTGCTTTATGAAATTTCAACTTGCACAAGCTTCCACTGTCTCCCTTGTTCTTGACATCCTATTTGCCATTATTCTCTCAATTTGCAGCCCACCTCATCCTAAACACATAATCCCCACTTATCACCTAACACTTTCAACAGTCCATAAATACTCAAACCTTTATTTTCTACTTTCTCATTTACTACTTCACTGCCTGCTCCCCTCAAGTTCATCTCCAAAATCCACCTAACTATGTTCTAATGTCTCAAATTTGGCAAACACTGGGCAAAGTCACACCTGGATTTTGGAATCATCTGCATCTTAGGTACCACCTATACAGATGAAATAAATCTAAATTAAACTTAACTTGAGGAGTCTTCTTTTCCCATTATATAAAGCTATGTATATTTCAAATATTTTTTTTTCATACTATTCGCCATTTCCTGCGTTAGCGAGGAAGCGTTTAGAACAGAGGACTGGGCCTTTGAGGGAATATCCTCACCTGGCCCCCTTCTCTGTTCCTTCTTTTGGAAAATTAAAAAAATGAGAGGGGAGGATTTGCAGCCCCCCACTCCCTCCCCTTTTAGTTGCCTTCTACGACACACAGGGAATACGTGGGAAGTATTCTTTCTCCCCATCCCCATATAATACAACTAATTACTTACTGTACATACCAAAAATTCTGGACTGCTTCTGAACCCAAAATGTACATGTAAACTATGGTAGTACTTGTGGTAGAATCTGGCCTAACTTGGGAGGAAGGTGAGTTCATACGAGTATGATCCTACAGTAATGAGGGTGATGCTTCATTAAAGTCAGGAGGCAGGCTTGCATTTTATCCATCATAGATGTTTAGGATGAGCCTAAAGGATCATTAAAGCTCCACTCAGAAAAGATGTACACCCAGTTCCACTTGCTCAGCGAGTAGTCTGTCTGAATGTCTTCTTCATGTGCGTAACAATGCTTAATTATAGCTCTCTCCTTCTAACTCTCTATGGGTTAATAGTTTGCAGCATTTTTTTTTAATGGACTGAATTCACTGCATGAACATAAGCTTCACTGTGCTCAATAATCCTTCACTGCTACTTATTCACAGTAATCTTTTCAAAGGGAGATATTCAGTCTAAAATAAGTCTTCCGAGAGAGTCATTCAGCTATGGCAATGCCTTAAGTTTACTTAGTTTTCACTGCTCCACCACTGGGAATAGTATTTGCAAATTTGAAACAAAATATAAGACAAACATTCCTAAGCTCAGTGTTACAGCAGGTAACAAGTCCCAGTTCAATCTGGAGCATCAGCAGTCACTATGAAGTTTTGTGATGCAATGACAACAATTAATGACATTTGCAGACTGTGATTTTGAAAATATGGCAGGGGTCTTCTACTCTGCATACAAACTGACAATATCAGAGTTCCTTTACTACTGGAGGATTATATGTCGTTAGATTTGACAGTAACCACCAGATAATGGTAATCATACAAGCTAAATGTTAATCACACAATATAAAAGTCATAATGCCGGTGGGGCCATAATAATAAGGACATTATTAATGAAATTATTCATCCAAGTCTGCCCTAGTGTCCCAAGTAGAATGGCAACTATAGGTAATAATATGGAAATTATCCACAAACTTATTATCCAAGGGTGTCCAATACAAGTATCTCAATATCTTCGATGTCCTTGCTTGCTGTCAGGTTCGGAAATATAATCAAAGTCCTGGGTTAGTGGGTACAATACATGTGCACTGTGAGGTATTGGTCACAAACCACACATATAATAAAGAACCAGTTGTTAAATGTGTAAATGATGAGATTCAGGTTACATATCACAGATTCAGTGAGATCCTCATCACACATCAAATACACTGTGAAGCAAAGATCATAGGCTGTACACACAGAGAAAACCTAGTGAATAGCATAAGAGAGAAAGACTGGCTTACAATCTACACTCCTGAAGGAACAACTGCATTCATGAGACTATGAAGTACTTATCATGTAAATACAATGACAAAACTGGATGCAAACAGCGATCACTAAGAAGCACCAGCCAAAGAGTGAAGCACGATCAGAAACATTTATGGTGCAATCTCACAAATCTTATACAAGAAGTGAATGTTTGGGTAATGGCCAATTTTCGGGGAATCTGGTCATAATACAGTAATGGAGTAACTGAAATAGTTGCACAAGCATTTTTCAAAGTACCTAAATATATGTTTGACACACTAATAATATTTACAAACAATTAACTTCAATCTACAGTAATAACTGTGATAAAAGGAAAATGGTAAAGAGAATACACAACTTTTGGCTACTAATTCATACCACTAAACTTTCTTGTGTTTCACCCTAAGACGACCATAGACAAAAATGTAATCTGTAGTCCTATCTTAAGACATATGTATAATGATTCAGAGACAAGAAGTATCAGATCAGTACAATGGCAAGTACAGCAAACCAGCTGTTTAAATTCAGCGACAGTAAGTTAAAAACCATGATATGAAATGAGAGTAAATGAATATGTATCTGATTAGAAATGACAGAGAAAACATTGGGAAATGAGAGTAAATGAATATGTATCTGATTAGAAATGATAGAGAGAACACTGGGAACTAAAGCTACGATGTGGTATATAATCAGCATTATCAGCTGGTGCTAGGAAGGTCCCTTGAAAAAGGGAAAGATAGGCTGGATCATGTCTAAGTGGCACATGGTTAAGGGAGGAGGAAACGAGGTTAGGGAAGTGCAAACAGCTGTGGGCAAAAATTGTCACTGGTTTCTAAATCTTATGAAGTTTCATGAATTATCAAATTAGCACCAGTATCAAATCTGAATTCAAAGTTTCTATCTATCTATCCATCTATCATAAACTCCAATCCTAATTCCATACAATGGACCAGGTATATACAGCCAATGAAATTACCAATTTGTTAATAATTCACTTGAAATGTCCAAAAAGAATCAGGTAATGACTAGTTAAAAACCAAACCTTATGTGAAGTTCATTAATGGTGTAACAAAAACACCACCATCACCACTCTGAGAGATAAACTATAATTTTCACTGTCAGTTGAAATAGCAGTTTGTTACAAAATGTTATTCAAAGCATTACACATTATGAGGTACTTGTGAGATACCTGCCACACATCAGACACATAGACACATACTATATGCATAGTCAAGTACTGCTCACATACAAGACACACAAATCACTTCACACAAAAACATTCAAGGCACATTCCATACGCATACAGAGGCACTAGAAACATACTAAGGGCATGGTAAGGTGCTTGTCACATACCTCACAGTAAAGTACTGGTCACAATACAAAGGCAGGTACTACACATAAATCACAAACATCAATTACCACTCATACTTAACGTAAAAGTCCTTGTTATACAGCAGACACTCTAATGGTGATCACACCATACACATACACATAGTGAGGCACTAGTTAAACAGTCCACAAATAAAAAGGTTATAAACATACACTACATTCACAGCGAGGAACTTGAATGAAAAAAAAAGTACAGTACACTTATCTCAAAACAAAAATAAGGTAAAAAAGGGAATATAATGTACATACACAGTCTTGGAGTGAGGCACTAGTCACATACCATACACATAGTGAGGTACCAATATCTTGCAAAATATGTTAAAATAATCATTTTACCTAATCTATTCTTTGCTATATAAGAGTAACAAATCTTCCTGTAATACTCTTCTACAAATCCATAATCATTCAAAATGTCATCTAATGAGTCTCTTCACTAGAGAGATTTGATTATTTTCTTCTGATTCTTATTCACAATACCTGACCATTTTCATCTTTCTCACCTTCTTAACAAATTTGTTTATTTTTTCTATTTGGGGATATGTCCACTAGTTTCCTTACTCCTCTTTATCTTTTGATGACATTGCAACGTTCATATCCCCTTCAGTTTGCAGGTGCTTCGCAAACTCCTCTTGTTGGCGCTTTTTCCATTCTTCCTTAACTGGTTTGGCCTTCAAAAATCCATCCCAAGTCAAATCAATCATACCTCCTTGACGTGCAATCTTTGCCTTGACTCTGCAGATTGGATAAGATTCAGCACAAAGGTGGCAATAAGTTAAACTGTAAATGAGGCTTAATCAAGACAATAAATACACAGTGAGTATATACATGAGGCACTAGATAAAAAAAAAAGAAAAAAATTAAAATATCCACTGTTTCCCATGTTAGTGATGTAGCATTAGGAAAAGACAAAGAAATGCTGCATTCAATCAGATCCATTCTCTAGCTGTCACATACAATGCACCGAAGATACAGCCCCCTATCCACAACCAGGTCCCCCAAACCTTTCCATGGATTTCCCCAGCCAGTTCATGTGGCCTAGTTGAGTCCATTAATAGCATGTCACCCCCCTGTAAATCCCACAGCTCTAGTTCAGTCTATCATCTGGAAAGATTGAGAGAGAATAGGTTAACAAAGAAGGTATATAGTGTCAGAAGAGGAGGGAATATGGAAAATGGGTAGACCAACTCGGAGAAAGGACAGGGTAGCAATGAGTTTGAGTGATCAGGGCCTGGACATGGAGGAGGATGAAAGGCATGCAAGGGATAGAGCGAATTGGAATGATATGGTATACAGGTGTCAACATGCAATCAATGGATCGAACCAGGGAATGTAAAGCAGCCAGGGTAAACCATGAAAAGGTCTGTGGGGCCTGTCTATGGACAGGGAGCCATGATTTCACTGTGCTGCACATGACAACTAAAGAATGGATATGAGTGAATGTGGCATTTCTTCAACTGTTCCTGGCATTACCTCACTAACACAGAAAACAGCAATCAAGTATGAAAAAATATATATCCTTTCTTCATCTATTCTTGGCACTACCTTACTAAAGAGGGATACAGTAATTTTTTTCATACATAATTTACCATATTTTGCTCGTGCAAGGTAGTGTGATGAACAGATGACTGAGCCTTAGAGGGAAAAATCCTCACTTGGCTCCTTCCTCTGATCCTTATTTTCAAAAGCAATGCTTCCATCCCTCTTAGTTGCCTTCTACAACATGCAGGTAATACATGGGCAATATTCTTTCTCCCCTATCCCCAGTGACAACAAAATATAAATATACATCAAAAGAACATATGTATAAAAAAATAAATATCTTTATCATTATTTATTATTTTGCTTTGTCGCTGTCTCCCGCGTTAGGGAGGTAGCGCAAGGAAACAGATGAAAGAAAGGCCCAACCCACCCACATACACATGTATATACATACACGTCCACACA
>JAUUDZ010453895.1:6616-23840 GCA_032361705.1 Panulirus versicolor
TTCCCTCTTCTCCTCTAACTCACCTTGGATGACTCTAACATTCCTTCACCCCCCTGATGCTCTTGCTACTACTCTTTTGCCCCTCCTCATAATCTCTTTTCAGACTGTCCAAAAAGTGATTCTCTCTCTGAACACAAACAAGGCATCTATTCCTGTTTACTGAAAGTGTGTGCCACTAAACTTGCACCTTTGCTTTCTTGTCTTTTCTGTTTCCATTTGAAAACAAAAACTTTTCCTTCTTCTTGGAAGCACTTACTGATGCATCCCATCCCTAGACAATCAGACAGACAAACACAATGGGTTATTGGTAAGAATTACATGTATGCTTATTCATACATTGAGCATATGTTTACATGTAAGGAAAGTGACCATTCTGACCTCTCTATCATCCTATTGCTTTTGACATCTACCATTCCCAAGGTATTTGAATCCCTCCTCAACTCCCATATCTTTAGACACCTTGGAATACACAGTCTTCTCTCTGATTACCAGTATAGCTTCTGTAAGGCAAGAACGATTGGTGATATTCTTTTTTTTTTTATCTTATGTCCGATCATTATCCCTGAATGATTTTAGGGTGTCGTGTAGTTACCCTTGACATATCCAAACCTTTTGACAGGGTGTGGCATTGGGGTCTTATCTCTTAGCTGCTGTCTTTTGGCTTCCCTTTTTCACTTTGCCCCTTCATATCTAGCTTCCTCTCCATTTGATCTATCTTTGTGGTTGTTGATCGATCAGCCTCCCCACCTTTCTCCATCAAAAGTGGTGTTCCTCAAGGCTCTGCCCTGTACCTTACACATTTTCTTCTTTTCTTCAACGATTTCCTCTCCTCCACAAATAATCAAATGCATTCATATGCTGACGACTCAACACTTCATTCACCCACATACTTCAGTTCTTTTCCTTTTTCTCTCACTCAATCTGAATCTTGTCTTGATACAGCTTCCTCAGTAAACTCGGATAGAATATCTCAGTGGAGTAGATGAAATCTAGTTAAGTTTAATGCCTCCAAAACCCAGTTTCTACCTGCCTCTATCGAAGACTCCTCACACTCTCATCTTTCCTTTGACTCATTGAACATACTTGGTATTACTGTAACACATAATCTTTCTAGGAAACCCAACATCATGAGAATAGCTAAGTCTGCCTTGAAGAAACTATGTGTCCTGTTTAGATATCAATATTTTCTTTTGAACAATTGCTCCATTTATACAAAGGATAGATTCATCCTTGAACGGAGTACTGCTGTTACATCTGGGGTGGTTCTAATTATACATCCATGCTTGACAGAGTTGAGTCAAAATTTGTCTGACTTATGAACTGTCCCTCTTGCCCTACTCTGCAATGTTGGTTCATTTTCTCTCTTATTTAGGTATTATTTTGGTTTTTGCTCCCAAGAGTTGGCTACTTGTGTGTATCCACCACTAGCTAGACCATGCAATACTCAGCAACCTGCTGCACCACATGATCACTGTGTGGCCATCAGCAACTCAAGGTTGGGATGTTTTGATAACTGTTTCTTTGCCTATACTTCAAAGTATTGAAACTCTCTGCCTTCTCATGTCTTTCCCAAAAACTATGACCTGGCACATTTGAAAAGACAGGTTTTTCACTTCCTCCAAAATTCATAAATACATTCCCTTGTCTTTTCATTTTTTGTTTCATAATCCTCTGTATATTTCAATTAAGGCTCAGCCTTGATGTGGAGTTTTTTTCCATGACTGGAGCTATCTAAGTAAAAAAAGATACTTATTTACATATATATGATGTACTCATGAAGTAGATGCATACATAGTAACAGCACACGTATTTACTCATTTGCACATACTTACATATAGACGCATAGAAAACATCACAACACTTTATGACCAGTGGTCTTGACTGGTGAATGTGGCCAGGTTTTTGGGTAGTGTAGGAGCCTCTATAAGGAGAGAAGGGCTGGGGGACAGGAAGGAAGTACCCAAGTATGGATTGGTGGGGAATGGGTGGATGTAAGGGCAGAGTGAGCCTTGCTGTACAAATTCACTAAATATGATTATATACTGTTTAAGATTACTATTTACAAATATAATTCCACATATTTACAAATGTATTTATTCTTCATTGTTTCCAAAGAGTGTTAGTCTCTGAAGACTGAAGAAGGCACCTGGAATCACCATAGCAACACTTAGCCACCATACAGATGTCAAAGCATAGCCAGGGGATTTAAAAAAGTCCATGAAAATTAGCACTTATATGATGATTCCAGGAGCCTGCCACAGAAGCCTTTATATGATGATTCCTGCAGCCTGCTACATCAGCCTTTACATGGTGATTTCAGGAGCCAGCTATGTCAGTCCTTCCTTGATGACTCCTGGAATTTACGGGTTAAGGACCTTGGCAAGGAAATAATGGTGATTGCTGGAACTATACCCCTACTTAATCCTTCAGAAATTAGTTTATCTTAGAGAAGAGCTGAACTTCCAATCTCCATGATCTTTATGACCATTCCTAGTTCCTTTTCTTGGAGACCACGTGCTGCCCGGTGGTTCTAACATGGACATCATTCTCAGGGAACTTGGTTATGGTAGTGAGTAACCAAGAAGAACCTTATCCTTGGAAGATAACTAATTTGATGCTTGTAAGCCTGTCTCATTATTCCTAGAAGATTTATCCAATGTGTACAAGACTAGCCCTTTGGAGACACAAAAGGCTTTTTTAGCTTTTCAGATCATGTCTTCCATTGGAGGATTTCCTAGCTAATCACCATGTTTTGAAGCCCTAAGGACCTAGAGTCTCAACTCAGTAAAAGAATTAGATATTACCCTGAGGACATAGAATTTGAATTGAGTAGAAAAATCAGATATTGCCCTAAGGCCATATGGAAAAGTTTGGATTTTTCTCTCCTGTATTCATAATAATCTTCTCAAAGTTTCTTTCCTACTCCTAGCTTTTCCTGCTGTATTCATCCCATGATCTTTAAACATGTTGTTTGGCTGACTTACCACTTAAATCTCGTACATCAAATATCTCTGTGCTATATTCCTTTCTGATATCTTTTATCGAATCACATCTCTCCTTTTTAACCTTCCCTCACTCTCTTATCATAGATTCTACAGAACCTTACATGTAAGTGTCTATATTTTGGCAAGAACTTCATATCCTGATTCATCACCTCAAAGAAATTGTTCAATTTTGAGGAGTTTCCATATTTATACCTCTTTGATTTTGTCTTCCACTTTTATCCCTTTCTCTTGAGTACAATGACCATTTTGCTGCATGATTTGATTTAGCATCATTAATCCAATGAAAATGACTATTAATTTGACATTTTCTAAATCAAAAATAGATATATTCTCTAGATCTGATGCCAGAATTCCTTGAAATCCATCCTGGATAGAGAAAAAGGATGATTTACATCAAAGATACAGAAAATTTATGAAATTTTTTTCCCATGAATTGTACATAAATCACTAAATCAGTAAATAGCTAAAATCACTATTTACTTGTAAAGAAATTGATTTGAATGCAAATATGCATTATATTTTATCACACTCTACAAAAGGAGTGAAAGATCTTTTTGTAGCGTGATAAATTTCTGATGAAAAATAAAAAGATTTATTTTTCCTTGGTTGTTTTTAAACTTCATATTGAATTATCATAATGACTTTAGAATGCAGTATTTGGTATTTTGTGAAGTATTTGTCTCTAGATTTACTCAGAAATACGGTTAATATTCTGAGTCTAAAATCCTATACCTGTAGCTATATGTCTATCTTTCACAACAGTCAAATGCTGTCTAATCTTGGGAGGTTTTGGCTTTGGACTTTCTCAGTCTTACTCCAGAAACTAGTGCAAATGAGTAGGTTAACAGCAATAGGTCATATGTTTCTGGCTTCTCATCACCCAATTGGATCTCTCTGGTATCATAATCATTAGTCATTGACAATGTATAGTGTAAATGTATTACACACTGCACTGCATTCAGAAAGCAGTCCCAAAACCTTATGCCAACTCAAGCATTACACGAAAACTTTTACCAGTTTGCATATCATATCTGATAATTTCATTTCCCTCATAACTATGTTTAAAGATAACATGTGGTCATAACTGAGACAGTTATATTTTCATATACATTCTATTCTATTTTTCTGTTCTATATTTTTGACACCTAATCCCTTTGGAAACTCTGTCAAAGGGGTGGCCATGGCAAAAGAATCTCCATAACTGCTGAACTCCAGTGCTGCTTCTTAGCCTTTTGCACCTCACCCATTACAGACCACTGGCAGAGGTCAACTCTAATGCAGTGTTTTCAGGGGCTCCCATCTCATGATCCTACCAACTGCTTCTCCCTAATGTATCTCCCAAATATTCCCGCATAATGTTCCAACCTGATACATTTACCTAATGCTCCAAGCTAATGCTCTTACTTACTACTTCTACCTAATGTTCCTACATACTTTCTCTATCTGTTGCTCCTACCATTTTGCCAAAAAGCAGGGCTAGTGCAAGGCACTTACCACAAGAAAATCTAGGGTTGCAAGGAATGAGTTGTGAGTTAAGCACTGTCAACTGTTATGTGTGACAAGGAGAGATTGTATGGTTGGAGACCGAATGCCAGCAATCCATGTGTAGATAAAGGCCGATAGAAAAGACAGCTATCTGGGTCAAAGGAGTGCCCTTTACCATTGAAGTGCTGGCTCACTATGCAGCCATTACTAACCCTCCCAGTACCCAGGCAGTTAGTACCAGTAATATACCTGCCTGGTCGGTGGCTGCCCACCAACTGCTATCTAACTACCTACTCTTTCTCCATAAGAAATTAGAATCTTCCAGTCTGTTTCTTTATAGTTGAAATCTTCTATCTTTGGTGATTCCTGCATCATTTTGATTTTTCCTTCATTACTTTTTTCAATATTTTTTTATTTTTCACTGCAGCTCTTACACAGATAAAGCATATGTTTTCCATTCACTCATCATAATTTTCCTCTTTCACTTAGCTTTTGAAGTCATGTTCCTTTGCAGTGTTATTCAGTTCCCTAAATCCTGCCGTTATTGACATACTTTTTGTGTTTGTTGGATGTACTAACAAGGTTCCTTATTTCTTCTTTTTTTCTTCTTTTCATCATGAATTAGTATTTTCGTAATATAGAGCATATAGATTCCAGCTGTTGTATCCCACATCCTTTAGTCTTCTTTGTCAGAAAGTGCTTCTAAAGTCTAAATCAAAATCTGGATTGCATCACCACCTAAAACTCTCTGTGTTCTCCATGTTGTCTAACTTATCTTTTAGAATATGATTAATCCTCCTTGCTTTAATTTGCAGTATGCTGTTATTTGATTGATCTTGTAGCTGAAACCTCATATGTTACACTGTTTTGGAGTACAAACTGGATGGATCAGCCGTAGCGGTTCAGTTGCCAATTATCAATAGGTACTGGTAAATCTGTTTTAGAAAGTGGGACTTATTTGTCATATCTTTTGTCTAGTGGAGTCTCTTGGACACACACTAAAATTAGTTTGGTAGTTAAGTTTGACTTAAGTTTCTGCTTTGTGAAAACTGTTTTCTAGCTTTCCACAAATTACTCTATCTTTTATACTTCCTTTTCTTAGTCATCCTTGTGCCATACTAAATGAAACTTTACTCTGTAGGTCGAGTCATTCTTTAAGAATGTTGATGTTGGGCCTGGAGAAAGAGCACTTGCTCAGGCACTGGAGACCATCCGCTTGCATATACAGTGGCATGAACACAATATGGAGGATGTAACACAGTGGCTACACAAGCATTTCTCACATCCTGAAAAAGAAAACAATCCTGAATAATTGCATAGTTTCTTGCAGTTGGACAGGAGTCATCATAAGATTTCTTTGACATATTTTTAATCATCAGACTGCAAGGTACGTAGCTGATCCAAATTTATCAAGAACTTTATGGATTAGTTTAGATTTGAAGATATTGATACCAAGAAAATGGTCATTTTACAAATAATTCTAAGTACCTAATCAAATGTACGTGTAATCAAACAAAACTAAATACTAGTCATAATAATAGTCAGCATTTCAAATAGGAAGTATATGATGGAACGAAGTTTGACTGAGCCTACAGTTTAGAACAAACTTCAGTCCATAAATTGAGGTTTAAGTCTACTGTGCATGAAAGAAATGAGTGAAGTCTATATTTTTGAAGCTTGTTGTTGATGACAAAAGTATAGTGTGTATGTTTGACTCTAGTTCTTTATACTATATCTTTGGGACTTAAAGGTGTGGATGGCTATGTTTAAATTACTGAAAGTAACTGAACATCATTGACTGAAGACTTTTTTGTATAAATTAGTTTTTCTAACCTGGCACATTTTTATTTTAGAAGTCTATCAATGTAGAAGTAATTAGTGTATTTTCTATAATGTAACATGAACTAAAGATATTTGGATTTTACCTAGTGAGAAGTTAGAATATCAAGATGGAGTACATCATAACTTTGATTTTTAGCAAATGTGATGGTGGTCAGGGGATTGCTTAACCCTTTGGATATGTGGTTCACCTGCAGTCAAATGAACTTCCAGTATAATTAAATGGTGGTGTTTGACTTTTCTCCATGGCGACAAAATTGATATTTCCACCACTATGCTGTTTGACCACACCCCTCAAGAGTTTGAAATGAATACCACACCAAATGTACTGCCATCTATGCATCCAGGATGGAACTTGACAGTGGTGCCAGACATCCACATTGCTGTACTGACATGCACGGAGATTTCTAATTTTCATGTTTTTTTTTAAGGAAAGGTTTCAGATAATATGTTATCTCATCATGTGAATATGTTTTGTTTTTAAGTTTCCACTTACTCCTTCTTCCTAGGTTTCAGATAATATGTTATCTCTTCATGTGAATATGTTTTGTTTTTAAGTTCCTACTTACTACTTCTTTCTAATGTTTCAGCTTAATGCTCCTGCCTAAATGTTCCTAACTACTGCTTCTGTCTATTGCTCCTACCATTTTGCCAAAAGGTAGGGCTAGTGTATAGTGCTCACTGCAGAAAATTCTAGAGTTTTGAAGAATGAGCTAGGTGAGTCAAATATTGTCAGATGTTATGTATGACAAGAAAAGATTGTATGTTTGTGAATAGAATGCCAGTAGTCAATGTGTGGGTGAAGCAGAAAGAAAAGATGCCTACTTGGGTCTGAGAGGTGCAGCTGATTTACTACACAGCCGTCACTAATCCTCCTGATACCCAGGGTGGTAGTACTGGTAATATACCTCCTTGGTTGTAGGCTGCGTGCTAACCACTACCTGAAATTAAGCCATATTACATCAACATGATTATGTCAGATTTTTCCTTAGATTTAAAAGTATATGTGCATGTGTATGTGAGTCTTGTTAAGACTTAGTTGAATTAGATAGGCAAGAGTTATGATTATAGATATTGCAAAATGTGCTTTTGTATATTTTCTGTGATTAGTTAATTAAAAACCATATTTTTCAGTACAAAACATTGGTTTCATCTGATTTTAGTGCCAAACATGAAAGCTTTAATGTCTTCACCAAAAAACAGTGATGAAAAATTTCATCTGAACAATTTATTTTTTCATGGCAAAATGAAATTTTTAGGGAACCAGAGTTGAAACAAATATGTGTTCAAAGGGTTAAGGATGATTATTTTTTTTTGATATTGGGGTGTTCAATGTTGTGCTAAATTTTTGAATTTGTTAATGCTGTATATTGTCAGTATGAGTAACATTGGTTTAATGTTTGGCTGGCTACAATTTTCACTTTCTCCAGGGTTTTCTGTGCTTCGAATTTTTTTACCATAGGCACACTTCTAGCCTGTTAATGTGTGAGTTTAAGAGGAGGAGCATCAGTAGTCATTGATATCAGAGTGGTTGATTATTAAAATGCACCTCAGAGTGTGTCAGATTTACTTGCTGCTTATAGAATGCTTGTCAGCATTGCATATGATATTTCCACAGATTTTGTAATTTCAGTTTATGAGAAATGTTGATATGCACAACCCTCATTATCTAAGTGCAGGAAGTAAAGCTGAATAGGCAGGGCCCTCATCATTTATGAAAAGCAATTAATTCTTTGTTGATTATGGTGCAGCTGAGTTTACAGAAAAGACCCAGCCATAAAGAATCAGGGAAGAGGTGTATTTCGAATCTTAAATGGTAACATCATTCCTTCATGATTCTCAAGGTGAAATCTAAATATTCATGTACTCTGTTAATTGACTGTAAGCTAAACTGTGACACATTACTTGTAACAGGTATTTACCGGATGTTTTATGGATGTGTTAACATTTTTTTATGTCATTACAAGCTGATTCTTATTAATCAATAACTGATTATAATGATTTTTAGACTACAAATTGCTAAATACTTCATCTGTAGTAAACCGTTGTAGTACTGATCATATCAGTCATCAGGTAATAGTTACTTAAAACCAATAACTAATTAATGCTCCAAGAGTAGAGATGGATATTGTTTTATCACTATTTATGTCTTTTTAGGTTCTGAATCATATGGAACTGGTATAAGTATTTGATGAAAAAAATTATTTTATCTATACAGTGTAAAACTGTAATTTTAGGTAAACATGTAAAATTGCCACAGATAACCAACTACATTAATGGTGACCATGTGGGTCAGGAGCCCAAATACTGTTTTTATATATTTGGCTTAAGACACATAACATTGTATTGTATTTTCATAGATACTATTACTTGGTATATGTAGATCAAGAAGGCAAGTGGAGTAATGTAGATACATTCAACTCAGAATTACTGTGAGTTAGTTGATAAACATTTTTGTAACATTTGGGTAAGGTGGTCCATACCATTTTCACAGTGGTTTACATCTGTATGGGCCTAGTGTTTGTAATGATGCATTACAATTTGCAAATTTTTCATTAAGGATTTTTGTAATAATTTTTATTATTACATGTTTATGCCTGAAAAAGTGATAATAGATCATTCATGCCTTCGCCACTGTGGAGAGGGATATCAAAGATTTGGAGTGTGAATGTATATGTGATCACACACAGTACTTTTTGGAACTTTGATTAGGATATCTGTCATAGTTTTCTCAGGTTTCTCATGGCAGTTATGAAACTTGGTAAAGGGATATATATTTGATGGCTATGCATACATGCAAATACAGTATTGGATGTGCATAGCATTGACTACAAAATACATAGGTTTTTCTATATTAAGTACTTTTAGGAATTATTGATGGTATTCATAAAACCCAGAGAGGGTTTGTATGAGTAGCATGAAATACTTTGATTAGAATTTCTGAAAAGCTTGTTCCTCAGGTACATCTATTCCTTGTTATTCACAGGGGTTAGGTCCCTGGAATACTAGGAGTTTTTAGGAAAAATAGGGTTAGGTGTCAAGACTTTTGAGACCCTTAGAACCACTTTTTTTTAATTCATTGATTAACTTTAAACAACATAGCCTTATTTTCCCTCAATTAGAATCCTCATGCAGCATAGCAGTTTTTTGATTATGCATAACATCCACTTCATAAATAGTTAATATGACAAGGGTCTAAATTCTACTGGCAGGAAGGGTGGGATTGTGGTAAACATACATATGAATTTCATCACCTGTGGACCCTTGAAGCAGTTGCCAAAGTGTAAAGTGTCACAACTCTTACAACAGTGATTGCATGGTTCATTCTGTGCTAGAGTATTTGCTCTAAGACATACAACTAATCACTGGTATTGAGTATTTCACTGTCATTTCTGACACATTTTTGGCAGTGATTAGATTTACATTATAAAAATCAATATTGTGTTTCATACAAATAAATTAGAAAAGGAATATTGAAGTATTTTTTGTATAACATTTCAGTTGCATGATGAGTAAGCTTAAGTAACCATGTTTTCAGTTGATATGGAATGCACCACATTTTAAGTTAGCAAAAACGATAGTTTATCTCAGAAAGTATAGAGCCATTTCCATGGGTGAAGTTTGAGGTGGTATTGGGACAGTATGGGAGGTGGGAAGGGTAACCATCACTACTTTCTCCCTTTTCAAGGTACCTCTCTGGGAAGTGTTCATGATGTCTCTCAAAATGGATTCTGCCTTATTTTTAGTAGAATATCTTAGTTATAGTACAAATTACTGTTTCACTTCACCACAGCACTTCAGAAAAGAAAAAAGATGTTCAGACTGTTATTCTCTGGAAACTGGTTGTGAAATGAATGAACTTGTATAACTATGTTGTCTCACTGATATAGAATCCACCATAATTTTAGTTAACAAGAACGATAATCTGTTGCACAGTAGACGGTCAGTATCATGAGTGAGGTGGTGGTTATGGCATTATTGGAGAGGAGGCAAACAACCAGTAAATAGAGACCATAACCTCCCTTCCTCACATTCACTTGTTTTTCCACTTCTACCCCTTACAACGTTTGAGATTGGTTTTTACTGGTCTTCCTTTATGTCCAGTATTTACACAATACATCATGTATGTTTGCTATTCACCATAAAAGTGACAGAATTGTTATTAGAAAGCTAATACTGGTAACAACATTTCTGTCACATATGCTGATACTGATTGTTTCATTTTTGTGGAGAGCAATTATAATGTAGGATGTATTGTGCAAACACTGAATGTAAAGTCAAGTGAGGGAAGAGAAATGCATAGAAATGAACAAACTTGAAACTGTAAGGGGTAATGATGGAAAACCAAATGAGTGTGAGAGAGGGAGGTTGTGGTCAGAGGTCAAAAAGTGCCAGACCTTGTTACTTAAGTTAAATACTGTCACTGACAAAAATGTACTTATGTAAAAATAGAAGTGCCATTCCTAATATGTACTCATGGAATAATGAAAAAGTATCTTATGTTAACAATGATGAAAATAACTTAACAGCATTTATAATCAGTGAACTAATCACTTATTATGTTATATGAAAATAAATAAATGTATGAATTGGACAAACTCTATTCTTGATAAAATTTCTGGTTAACTTCAGGAGCAACTGATTTTCAAAAATCTTACTATCAAGTCTTGTTCACTTTTGGCTAAATGCAGCAACACTGAAGAGATGCTCACAGGCAGTAGAGTTAGGCAGTGGAGTGTTGACTTTGAAAGAAAGCTCACCCAGAATGATTTGAGGATCCTTATTCAATTACTGGAGCATGTCAGGTACTCGAACTTACACCAACCCTTGGAATTGATGAGATTTTAGTGAAGCAAAGAGATCATCATCAGCTGATTACCAAAGATCTTTTATGCTAGGCTAATACTTCACCATGTGAAGCTAGATGTGTTCCAGTCCTGTAATGGTAAACAATTAATTAGGAACAGTGGTGCTGTTTAGAATATGTGATGAGATTGCACATTTGGAGAAAAAAAATTCTCAGCAGAAAGTGATGAAGGGTACTCATACCAGCAAAAATAACTGCTTTTGAGAACACTTCATTTTTTATTGATCTCCCCAGAGTAACTGCTGTATATATTAACTAAAAGTTTTTTGATTCATAACTGTGGCATGATTATCCATTTGATTTTTAGGAATATACTTCTTAGTGTGAATAATTGTAAAGTTGAAGGAATTATTTTTTTGTGTGTGTGGCTCAAAGCAGTAAAGTATTTATATTGTTCAGGCACTATTTCCTTCATATTTAGTGCTTTTCTGCCTACTGTGGCTTTTTACTTGTACAGTCAAAGTTTGATGGATTATATGAAAATAATTTGTAGTGGCTTAATCACGTCCATGTATTTCTTCAGATTTGATTCGGAATTTATGCAGCCCGTCACCTCCATAATTCCTAGGAAACACAACATGCATTATGGGCAGACAGAGATACCCACAGTCTTTGTAAATTTACATCCGGCTAGGCCAGTGTCTGCTTTCTCCTTCAGGAACACCAACAGACATTTTGCCAGTTTAGAAAACTGCAGAAACATTTTGTGTGGGTGGCATGGTTGTCTGCAAAGGGAGAAACAAAGATTGGCACTCGACTGCTGTGTGAAGGCAGGTAATTGGTTAATTTAAAGGCCTTATATCCTCTGATTGGTTGATTCCATTTGAGCTTTTGTAGTATTAAAGGACTGAAATGAATGGTTTTGATGAAATAAGTAGAATAAAGGTAATGCTTCATTAAAGAATTTATTGAAATAAAAATACTTTATAATTTACATCTTTGAAAATGTTACTTCAATACTGGAATAAAGTATTTATACTTCATTACGTTAAAACTCTAGTTGTGATCTCTACCCACTGACTACCACCACCATCACCAGTGGCACCTTTCCAATGAGATCCTTTGTACAACAGATTATATATTGTTTTTGCTAACCACACATGTGGTGGATTCCATATTAGTGATAGAATATAGCTTTGTAAGTTTTTCAATATGTAATGGAGAGGTCTCTAGAAAAACTTTAAATATCTTAAATCTTTTTTTAATATAGTTCTACTGAAATGAAATACTGATTTGGACAACATATTGATAAAGAATTGTTCAAACTATGGTAAAATCCATATGAAATACACTGTGAACCCTTGCTGGACACTTAGGCACCTAGTAAAAAATGTTACAGTGGTGGTGACCCTCACTCACTTCCACACAGCCCCAACTTCCCTCATGAGAATGGCTGTTTACACTTTGTGCAATAAACTATTATTTTTGGTATGAGCAATTGTGTCACAGGAAAACATGGCTACATAAATGCCTTCATTACACAATGGAGATTTTTTGAAGAAAGAATTGCTTGAATATTAGTCAAAGAAATTTCACCAAATTCAGCATCTATGATATCCTCTCAGCAATATCTTAGTTTAATCTCAGGGAATTCAAATGATTCATTGGACTGCATTACATGCTGTGGTATTGTCTCCTCACTCCAACTGAAACTCTATCACCACATCCTCTAGTGCTTACATGGCCACTTTTCCTGATGAGTGGTCTTATCTTTTGTGCTAATTTTATACAGTACACTTAGATATTACGTTTACATTTGGAACTGTATAGCTAGGTGCACTGCACACTGTTTTCTTTTGTAAGTCATAGATTAGAGAAAAAGAACTTGAAACACAAGTAAAACATTGTGATTGGCTGTGAAGCAGTACACAGTATAAACACAGATTGAAGCAGACTTGTGAAATGGAAAGTGATAAGCTTGCCACAGATTCACAAATGGTAAAAATTACTTTGAAAAGTAAATAGTCATATGGAAAATTGTTAGTGAGTAGCCAAAATAATGAGTACTAAGATATTGAATAGTCAGGAGTAGATTTGCTATCAAGGTTAATCATGAAACTTGGGGAAAGTGTAATTATCTCTTTGTAATTATCAATTTTTCTAGTGCAGAAAGGAAGTTTTAAACTTGTGGAGCAGTATCTCTTGAACTATCCCCACTGCCTTGCAACTCTAAAAACATGTTTACTGTCAACATTTACTCTCTTCATTCAATTTATTCCATTCACCTATCACTCTTATGCTGTAAAAGTACTTATTTACGTCCTTTCTAACAATTTTTCTCTTTAATGTCAGGTTATGGTCTCTGGTTTCTCTGTCCCTGCATCTATTGAAGAACTGTTCACTATCCAGATCATGAAGCTACTTTAAAGTCTTGAAGGTTGTGATTAGGTCACTCTTCACTCTTTTCTAATCTATGAACTACAAATTGAAGGTCTTTAGCCCTTCCATTAATTCAGCTCTAATATTTCCAATACCATCATTGTTGCTCTCTTTTAGTGTATGTGTGTGCAATTACCTTTTTGTGCTGTATGGGGAAGGAGTTTTACTCTTGCGGGGTTGCATCTCTTTAACATTCTCTTCTTTCATAGAACCTTTTGAGTTTCAGTGTACTTTCCACATTTATCAGACCCTAGCTCAGTCTAATCCATTCATACAATACTACTATACTTTAAAAGTAGTTCTTTTTAACAAGTTTCTTCCTTAATTCTTTTTTATTATTCTGATTGTTGTATTCCTACATCTTTTGAAGAACTGTCTGTTTACATCATCTATCTGTGTTAAAAACTTAAGTGCCCATAGCCTTTCCCTCTAATATTGTTTTTTACTTGTTCACTGTTCCTTGCATTTGTGAGGTAATGCCAGGAACAGACATGGAAAGGCCTCACTCACATCCATTCTCTAGCAGTTATATGTAATGCATCTAAACCACAGCCCCCTATCCACAACCAGGCCCTGCAGACCTTTCTGTGGTTTTCACCAGTTGCTTCATATGCCTTGGTTCAGTTCATTGACAGGACATTGCACCCTATATACCACATTGCTTCAATTCACTCTTTCCAATGCACACCTTTCACTTGCTTGCATATTCATACTTGTGAGCACTAAAAATATTTTTCACTTCATCCATCCATCTTTAATTTGGTCTTCCCTTTTTTCTTGTCCTCTGCACTTCTGACTCGTATATCCTCTTTTTCAACCTCTCCCCCCTGTCATTCTCTCCCTATATCCAAACCGTATCAGCACACCCTCTTCAGCTTTCTAAACCACACTCTTCTCATTACTATATCTCTATCTTGCCTCTTTTATTACTTACTCGATCACACCACCTCACACCATACATTGTTCTCAGACATTAATGTTCCAATAAATCTCCCCTTCCCATGCACATCCTCATCTATAACCCTAACTTCACATCCATAGAAGTTGGGAGTTGCTATACCCTCAGACATTCCCATTTTCACCCTTCCATGTAAAATCCTTTCTTTTGACACATTCTTCAATCCTTTCAGAGCATTTGCTTCCTTGCTAAACCCTCAACTCACTTCTACTGTGGTTCCATTCATTGCTATGTCCACTCCCAAGTGTCTGAGACACTTCATTTCCTTCAAACCTTCTCCAGTCATACTCATACCCAACTAACCTGTCCCTTTTTCTTGCTATACCTGAACAGTATTTGATAAGGTTTGTCAATTTATCTGCGCACATCTTCAGCTCATATGGTGAAATTTCATGAAGATCAGAAGCCTTGTATGGGTCAAAACCCTCTAGTGTTCAGTTAATGACTTTTCTGTTTAACATCTTTTATTGAACTCTTTGTCCTTTCTAAATCTTCCCTCTCCATTGAGGCTATGTTCCTACTCCTTCACTCTAAATTTCACAAAAATGTTCACAGCAGTAGCCTGGTTCCTGGCAAGTGAACTCTATATTCTAATTTATTTTAACATAGAAATTGATAAGTTCTGTGTAGTTTTCACAATTATATTTCATTTCTAAATAAATCTTGCCTGATTCCTGCTCCTTTTAGATTCTTATTTATCACAATCAAACTTGAACAGTAAATGATCACTTTTTCCAATTGGTGTATTGTAAATGATATTCTCAATGTCCATCCTGGTTTTGTGATGATAAGATCTAAGAATGATGGTGTATCAATCCCTTTCATCCTATTTTGCGCCTTTACATGCTGATATAGAGATTTTCCTTTATATACAGTAAGAACTTCTCTCCATGATCCTCTGTCACCATGAGAATCCAAATTCCCTCATCTATCTCTTTATAACTGAAATGCTCCATTTCAAGTACTTACAACCTCAGAGAAGTGTATGTGTGTGTGTGTGACTGTGTGTCTGTGTGTGTGTAAATAAATTCATTAATAAATATGTAATGGTTTATTGGATTTAGGCTGCCCCTCAGCTGAAAATACACAGTTGGGGTATTACAGATATAACAGAACTAGAAGGTCATGATAGTTACTAGTTAACTAATCATATAAGAACTTAAGATTAAAATGAGTTGGATATGTGTATGTGTGCTTCTGTTTGTATAATCATCTTGTACAGTACTGGGAGCGAATTTAGAACTCCTAGGGCCTGTTTTCTGAACTTTCAATGCCATCATGTCCCTTTTTAAACCTTTGTGAACTTCCAGCATTCACTGTCTCTGGGTAATTTATTCAACTATCAAATCAGTATGTGTGTGTGTGTGTGCACATATACATGGATGTTTTCACATGTAGGTACTTGTGTGCATGCATGCATATTTGTTATGCTTGTTTTTGTTTTCTTTGTTTATATCTCCCAAGTATTTATTTTTGTGTGTGTCAAAATCATAGAAGTTTAATGAAATATGCTTCGAGAGGTAAACCTTGTTCTTAAAGGTCATTGTCACTTGTGTTTCATGCTTCACTGATTTATTGTTTGTCATTGCTAGTGATTGGAACTGTTTCTTGTGGAAAAATTCCTTTTTTTATTATCTTAAACTTATTAGAAATTATAGATTTGACCATATTTATTATATAATTTGTTGAGATAATTTTAAGCAAACCAAGAAATGCTGTGTAGATAAAGAATGTAACCATGTACCATTTGGCAACTCACTGAAAGAATATGATTTAGGTGTTGCATAATTTTCAATATTTGTGTTGTGTGCTGTGGAGTGGTGCCATGTGATTAGATATTGTGTTCCACCAGCTATGAAAATAAGGTTAATCATTACGATGTTAAGCACCCTTTTAACCTGTTAATGCCTCTAGATGAATACTTATGGATATTTATGTGAGCTGAGCGATGTCTTCAGACAGATATTTATGCTTTGTTTTACGGCTCTGTTTCAAGGCTGCGTGCTAAGGTGGCAGTGCATGATAATGTTTCCCCTCCTTCAATCATCTTCCAGCCATGCCAATGAGAGCACATTTTTGTGAGTGTTCTTGGAAGGAAATTGAGTGACTTTTGGCTAGACTTAGAGGACCAGGTAGATGATCCTGAATTACTTGATAATGATTTATCTGTTTTTGTATTGTATGGAGAGTGAGTGATTTTATGGACACTGACCCTTTCAGCATTGAAGGTTGACCAAGACGAGGCAGGACAAGGACATATAGCAAAAGAGGGGTTAATGTTGCCAGCACCCACTTGACCTTGACACCATTTGTGTGACTGATGTGGCTGGTGATTTTACATACTTGTATAGTTTTGTTATTATGAAGAAATTATCAGCGAATCACAGTGATTATAACAAGAAAAGATGTTCTCTCTATGATAAAGCAATAGTAAGTGATTAGTTTGTTGGTGTAGGTAAGTTAAATGATTAAATATGTACAGTGATAACTCATTTGACACTCAGGCCTTACTTCTGCACTTTTTATGCATGTTTTGGTGAAACATCTGTAAGACTTTGTTGAATCATTAGAGTGAAAAGAATGAACAAAATATCCTTCAGAAGTGATTTTATTATTGTTATATGAATACAATGAAACTGAAAGGTTTAATAGAATTTTAAACCTGAAAAATGGGAATTTTGAGGGTCAGAT
>JAUUDZ010453896.1:0-12509 GCA_032361705.1 Panulirus versicolor
ACTTATACCTCTGTAATTTGAGCACTCACTTTTATCCCCTTTGCCTTTGTACAATGGCACTATGCAAGCATTCTGCCGATCCTTAGGCACCTCAGCTTTTTTCATATAATGATTAATTTTGCAATATGTATGTCTTTGACAAATGCACCCTTGGGAGTCCTATTGTCATTTTCTTTGGGATTAACCTGGATTGGATCTACCTAGGATAGCATTTTATGTTTCATTTTCTGGAGGAAGCCAGAAAATAACCTATTTTGAGGTTGGCAGAGGTCTCTGTGCTGATATAATCAAGGTGTTTACTGGCAGTCCAACCATAAGAATCTAATTTTTGAGAATAGCATGTTTTGTTTTAAGATCATTCCAGCATATAACTCCTCAGAGGCTGCTTTTAGCATGTTTACTGATCTCATCCTCTGTGTCCAACAATCAGTTTTGGATTCCTCATGGTAAAAGGTTTCCATATTTTCTTCATATAGAGTGTTCATCTGCTGCTCACTGGCCTCCCAGGAAATGCTGCCCTTGCCTGAGGATGATTTGCACTACACCTAGGTGGGTTATGTCATCAGATGCCTCAGTTATCAAGTGATTTATGGAATGTGATGTGGCTCAAAGAATGAAGAAACTGAGGGAATATTAAGAGAATATGGCTCAAACAATGATAAAAACACCTTTGAAATAATACGTTGGTGGTGATTCAGATGCTACCAGCCCTCTTCTTGTAGAGAAACTGATGACTTTGGAGAACGATGATGAAAAAGTGTTTGGATTCCAATACTGCCTTTGATTTCATCTGCTACTCTGGACTTTCAAGTCCCACAACCCAGTAAGAGCAATGAACTTTGAAGATGTAATGAGAATTAAAGCACCATGCTTGAAAATAAATTGTGGTGCCTTTTTGCCTTTTTTTTCTTCATGCTTGATTGCCATATCCTGAGTTTGCAAGATAGCACCAGGAACACCTTTGAAGTAATATACATATGGGTGGTGGTGATTCAGATACTGCCAGCTCTCTTCATGTATGGTAAATGATGATTTCAGTGAATGATAATGAAAAAGTGTTTAGATACCTATACTGACTGTGACTTCATCAACTACTTTAGTCCCTCAAGTCCTGCAAGCCAGTTAGAGCAGCAAACTAGAAAAATATAATGAGAATGAAAGCACCATGAGGGAAAAAATGTTACGATGCTTTTCTTCATATTTGATCACCATATCCCGTGTCTGCAAGGTAGCACCAGGAACAGTTGAAGAAAGGCTGATTTTGTTCTCATTCATTCTCTTGCTTTCATGCGTAATGCACCTAACCACAGCTCTCTATCCACAACCAGGCTCTACAGACATTTCCATGGTTTCTCCCTGTTTCTTCATATGCTCTGGTTCATTCTACTGACAACAAGTTGACCCCTACATCCCACATTGTTCCATTGCACTCTATCCCAAACATGCCTTTTGCCCTCTTGCATGTTCAGGCCACGATCACTTCAAAATCTTTTTCACTCCATCCTTTCCTCTCCAGTTTAGTCTCCCCCTTCTCCTTGTTCCATCCACTTTTGATACATATACCCACTTTGTCAACCTCTCCTTACTCATTCTCTTGATATATCCAAATCATTTCAGCACACCCTCTTCATCTCTTTCAGCCACACCCAATTTATTACCTTATCTCTCTAACCTTATATTACTCAATCAGACCTTTCCAAACCACATAGTATCCTCATATGTTTCTATAGCCCATGCTTGCATCCATATGGCATTGTTGGAACTACTTTACCTTCATACATATCCATTTTTGCCATCCCAGGTAATGACTTCTGATTCCACACATTCTTCAGTGCAATCAGAACCTTCACTACCTCACTCACACTGTGACTCACTTCCACTTTCACGGTTCCATTGATTGCCATGTCCACCCCAAGATTTCTAAAACACTTCACTTCCTCCAATTTCTCCCCATTCAAACTCACACCCCATCTAACCCATCCCTCTACTGTGCTAAACCTGATAAACTTCTGTTAGTCACATTTAGGCTCAACTTCCTCCTTTTACACACTTTTCTTTCAAATTCAGTCACCAATTTCAGCAATATCTCTCTAATCTACCACCAGTGCTGCATCATGAGCAAACAACAATTGACTTATTTACCATGCCCTTCTCATCCTACAGACAGCACACTTGCCCCTCTCTTCAAGATTCTTGCATATACCTTTCTCAGCATCCCATCCATAAACAAATTTAATTGCCATGGTGACATCACTCACCCTGACCCTGATGCAGACCACCCTTCACTTGGAACCACTAACTCTCCTCCCTTCCTACTTTTTCTCATACTTTACGCCCTTAGTAAAAACTTCTCTCTGCTTCAAGCATCTTTCTGCCAGGACTATATATTCTTAAAACCTTTCACAAGGCACCTTTAGTAACCCTATCGTATGCTTTCTCCAGATCCTTGAATGTTATGGACAAACTCTGTTTCTGTAAGTATTTATCATACACATTCTTTAAAGTGAACACATGATCCACACATCCTTTAATGCTTTGAAACCATACTGCTCCTCCCCGGTCTGATTCTCTGTGCTTGCCCTCACCCTCTCATTCATTACTCTCTACATACAACTTACCAGTATACTGAACAAGTTTGTACCTGTGTAGTTTGAACATTCACCTTTATCCCCCTTGCCTTTATACAGTGACACTATAAATGCATTCTGCCAATCCTGAGTTACCTCATCATGATCTATACATACCTTAAAATCCTAACCTGACCAGTCAATAACACCTTTCTTTAAAAACTCAAATGCAGTACCATCTACTTCAACTGCCTTGCCATATTTCATCCCATGTAAGGTTTTCACTACTTTTTTCATCAAACCTCTGTCCTAAACTCTCTCACTCTCACTTTGCAAACAACCCAGACCTAAACACTAAACATCTGCCACCCAGTTGTTTGCTCCCTTCACCGACGTTTCCATCTGTTTTCTTGTATTTTGCACACTATTTACTGATATTTACCCACCCCAGATCTCGCTTGTCCTGTTTTTCAACCCCTGCACCTTCCTCTTTATCTCCTGCTGCTTCTCTTATATATCTTCCAATCATTTGCACTCCTTCTCTTTCTTCACAAAGATGTCTCTTCCTTTCTCACTTACTATCATCACTCCTCTCTCTTTTCCAAAAAACTCTACGAATCTTCACCCTAGCCTCCACAAGGTAATGAGCAGACATTCCAAAAGTTGATTCTCTCAGCACTTTCACATCCAAAAGTCTCTCTTTTGCATACCTATCAATAGTATGTAATGCTCACTAACCATCTTTTGTCCTCACATGTGTATGCTTGTCCCTCTTTTTAAATCAAGTATTGCCAGTCACAAGTTATATTTCTTCACACAACTCCAGAAGCAGTTCATCATTTCCAGATATAATACTGAATACCCCATGCCCCCAATTATTCCCTAAGCTGCCACATTACTCACCTTCACATTTAAATCACCCACCTCCAATACCCAGTCTCTTGCATCAAAACTGCTGACACACCTACTCAGCTGCTCCCAGAAAACTTGCCACTCATGATCTTTCTTCTCTTAGCTTGGTACATGAGCATTAACAGTCCCCCATATCATGTAATCCATTTTCACTTTTACCTACACCAGTTTAAAGCTCACTTCCTTGCAAACTTTCACACACTTCTACGTGGTTAACATTGATATTTATTTTTTAGCTGTAAACAGTGATATATGCACAAATATCAGAATACTGTGACTAACCTTTTCCATAACTCATCTTTTTTTTTTTCTCAAAGACAGTGCCAATCATTGAAGAATCTGTCAAAGAAGTGACTGAAGCCTCATGTTTGGAGTTCTTCTCTAGTCATTCATGACAAGGATAATTGTAATAGTTGGAAGTAGTTAAGGATAATTGTAATAGTTGGTAGTAGTTGGTAGACAGCCAACGACCAGTAAGGTATATTACTAGTACTACCCACCTGGGTATAGGGAGGGTTGGTGACATCTGCTTAATTAGCCAGCACTTCATTGAATGTCAAGTTGCACTCCTCTGACCCAGGTAGCTGTCTTTTCTTTCTCCTCACTAACATGTGGACTACTGGCATTCTGTCTGCAAATGTTCAATCTCTCCTTGTAACACTTGACAACACTTAACTCAGACAACTCATTCTTCATAACTAGTTTTCCTTCTGTGAGCACAGTGTGCCTTTTGGCAAAATGTTAGGAGCAGTAGATAGAAGTAGTAGGTAGGAACATTTAGGATAGAGCATTAGGTAGAAGTAGTTGGTAGGAGCATTAGAAAGAAGTAGTCAGTGGGAACATTATGTAAGAGCCTCAGCAAACATTGTGCTAGAGTTGCCTTTTGCCAGTCAAGGATGAGGCACTAAAGGCCAAGAAGTGGCACTGGATTTCATTTGTTATGGTGGCTCTATTTCCTTGGCCATCCTTTGAGGAAGTTCCAATTGGAACAGGCATCAGAGATGTAGATAGATTGATAGCTTTATAGGAAGTCAGGGTAATACTGATTTAGTCAGTGTCCGCATATGTATCCTGTGCATTGTATCTCATTGTAGATAATGATGAAGAACTTCATCCTAACACTTCTCACTGTACGTCTTCTATATACTAGTCATGTGCGCAGTTTCCATATATTTGGCCATTCGCATTAATTTCTTCTTTCCTTTTAACTATTCCCACTCACCATGTTCAGTCACATTACTCTCTTCTTCCCCTTTACCAATTCCCACTCACACTATTCAGTCACGATGATATATATTTTTGATGGTATGTTAACCATGGCGATCTTCATAGGTATTGAAGAGAGCAGTCACAGGAAACATCAAGAAACTTCGCAATGACCACTCACAAGTTTGGAAGGAGCTCTGGTCCTCAGGATTTGGCATTAGTCATTCAAAAGCTGAGAGTGCCCTGAATGGTGATCTCATCAATGCTACACTCTACCATGTGTTGTCTCAGGTATGTAAATGTAAATGCATTTCTTATATTGTTATTAATTAAATGTCTTATCATAACATTGTATATATGTTAAACATTACTGTTTTTGCTAATTTTCTCTGCTTTGAGGAACCTGATTCATGTCAATAGTGGAAAAAATGTGGCAGCAAGGCACCCACAACTAGGTTGCTAAGTATATATAATTTTTATGATTACCCCAGGACCATTTTCTGTTAAAGAATCCTGGTGATATCCAAGACCTTTCTAAAGACTCATGCATCCTAAGGATGTGTCCTTCTAGTAGTGGAAAGATATAGACTACTTTGGAGTGATAAGTTCTTTGATGAGACTGCACTCACAGTGATACAGCCTCACCAAAGGTGACTTCACTCAGTGTAACCTCAAGCACGTGGAGTTTGGTAACATTTGTAGGTATGGTAGAACTTTTAGATATCATGTTATGGCCATGGACTGAAAGACCCAGCCTTATGTGGTAAAATGCCATCATACTTATTTATGTCATGAATAGATAATGTATAACGCTGACTGAAAGTATTTTGGCAAATAAGTTTTTTCTTAACTTACAACTTTATTTAAAAAGTGATAAGATATTAGCATTCAGGAAATAAGTAAATGTGTTGAATACAAAAAGGAAAGGGTGAAAAGTTGAATTAGAGAACCATGAAGGATTTTGTTTGAAGTTAATAAAGAAAATTAAGAAAGTTCTTTTTTTTTATTTATGAAAATAATTTTTGGGTAAAAGTTCTTGGAACACCAGAGCTCTGTTAGAAAACTATTATGTGACATATTGGTTGAAAAGCAAGAAAGTTTTGAAGAGTGTTTATTGATTTATATAGAAAAAAATAGCAAAAATACATAAGTATTGAACGAAAATTTAGAAGAGCAAAGGTAGATAGTAAGCTGTGTCAGATACAGAAATAATTTACAACTGATGTAATGTTTGGATTGAAACTTTTGTTGAAATTTGGAAATGCATTAAAGTTATGGTTCATTTTATTCTGTTACATATTGTGTATGTATGGACTACCATGGCATAGCGGTTAGCATTTCTGACCGCTCCGCCCAGGGTCAAGTGCATAGGTTCGAATCCTGGTTGCAGCAGTTGGTCCACAGTCAACCCAGCTTTTTATCCATCCCAAGGGGTTGGTCAGTAAAATGGGTACCTCGCTTAGGCTAGGTATAAGATAGATAGATAAGTAAATATGTATATTTATTTATTTATTTATTTTATTATACTTGATTGCTGTTTCCTACATCAGCGAGATAGCACCAGGAAACAAAAGAAGAATGACCCATCCACTTATATACACACACACACACAAAAAAAAATTTACATGTGTATATATGTATATGTCTGTTTATGTATATGTATGTATACGTTGGAATGTATAGGTATGTATATATGCGTGTGTAGGCATGTATGTATAAACATGTGTATGTGGGTGGGTTGGGCCATTCTTTCATCTGTTTCCTTGAGCTATCTTGCTAATGTGGGAGACAGCGACAAAGTATAATAAAAAAAATATAGCACTTTAGGATTCGTTTCTGGTGCTATCAGCAATCTCCTGACGTAAGGAATCTCTGCACACAGTTTTGAGAGAATTCTTTCATGGAACTCTCTTAATAAAGTAGGGCAACCTTTTTAGTAACCATATATGGGGGCTTGTCTCCCAAATCAAAACATTACATTTCCTTAAGAAAATAATATATGAAAAAAGAACAAAGGAAAATTTCATATTGTAAAGGGAGAGTTAAAAGAAAAATGAATAAAGGAATCTTTTGCAGTTTAGAAGGCAGAAATAAATCAAAAACAAATAGAGCTGGGTTATGAAGAGATTATTAGTTTCCTTAAAATTTTTATAACCAAGGTAATGGAAATGCAACCAGAACACTGGCTGTGGGAACGTGACAGGCCATCATACCATGGAGGTGCACTTCGAGAACATCTCAAGCATCCTAATGATAATGGTAAGTTATACCAAACAGATGTATAGCAGGTACTGAATTATATACCTAAGAAATATATCAATACCCTAAATATAGCTTCAGTGTAGTATAAAGTTTAAGGTGATAGTATGTTCTTAAATCCACAACTTCTAACTTGCTTAACATCACCATGTAATACATCTTAAGGCCATTTTGGAATTATTATTGACACTGCTGTATACAGAACAGGAACTATAGACATAAGTACATCACATATTTGCTCCAGTTGTTCACACTTATTGTTTTTTCTGGCTGTTTTATGATGTAAACATTGATTGAAAATATTCGAAAATGTTATTAATTCTAGTGTCCAAAACACTTTCCAAGGTCATCCCCGAGGTCCTGACAAATCACCTTTACAGTGCCAGACATGTTTTGAACGAGAATGCAGTAATTCTCAGAACTCTTACCTTCTGTATTTATCAGAGTCTGATGCCAGCACAGATTCATCATTTATGGGTGAGTTGAATTTATTAGTTGATTTTCTTGTGCTTCTCACCATTTGAACAGGAATCTCTAATATCGCCAAAAATTTAAACATTGTGTATGGACTCAATTGCCATATATATTATCTTTTAAACGCATATTGAAATTGAGCTTTGAACTAGATTAAAGCAGAACGAGGGCTATATCTATAGTGGCGTAGGTTATATGCTTCAAAATGATTTTACCTTTGATCAACCTCTGATGGAGTACAGTGGCAAAGACTTTCTATAAGTAAGAACATGCAGTCTACCCATCCCTCTTTTCGATCTAAAATGGAGATCACCTTATCAAAGAAGTCTAGAAGATTGGTTATGCATGACCTTTCTCTGAATTCATGTTGCCTGTCAGCTCAGTAATATTCTCCCTTGAAAGAAATTATTCATTTGTTTTCAGATTATCTTTTCTAGTGTTTTACATATTGTGCTTCTTTGTGAAACTGCCATGTAGTTCACCAAAAATTCCTGGTTAAGTATTGACACATTCCTTCTGCACATACGGGGATGTTGTCAATGGAATGATTTCTCCCATCCTATCAATACAGGCACCTCAATTTATGTCTGTTTGATTTATGCCATTTTTAGAAAAACACACACAATCCACTTACACCTTTTTTTAATTCATACAGGCTTAAGTTTGGATTAATGCAATCATCACTGGGCTAGCAACATGTTGGTGTGGTGTTGCCAGCACCTTGCAAGAAGTACCCATACACATGGCGTGTATAGTCTGTATTCAGTGCTACAGCATGCTGTGTATTGCACATGTTTTGCCCTTTGCATCATGTCACTTAAGTGTCTTTCAACTTCTCTTGGTACCAGTGGTGCTAAGAAGCATAAGTAGTAATGTTAAGATGGAGGTGAAAGAACAGCTGATATTAAGCCAGTTCTTGGACTTCGTGAATCTACTTTGTGATCTATTCATGACAGTGCATATCTAGGAGTGTCAAAAGTGTAACATTAATCATTGCATCCAAGACCTTGTATTTCTGAAGTTTGATTATGAAGAGAATGGAACTAATGTTGAGCATGTGGAGCAAACACCAAACTTTTGAAAATGTTCCCGTCAGCATGTTTGTAATACAAGCAAAGGCTTAGAGTATATATGATGACTTTGCAATGGAAGATGGAGCAGTGAAGACATTTCAAGCAAGTCCTGATTGATTCACAAATTTTAGGAAATGCTACAATTGCTAGAACATCAAGATGACTGGTGAAGCTGCTTCTGCTGGTGTTTTTGCCAAAAATTTCCCAGTAACCCTCAAGGCCATAATTGAGAAAGGGGTCATTCTCTTAAGTAGATTTTTAACATGGATGAGACTAGATTATTTTGAAGGAGAAAGCTTCCCACAGTTTTTGTATGAAGACCAGCCACTTGAGTTTTAGCTGTTATGATACCAGTCCTTCGTCCCTCAAACAGCTGAGGTGGAATTCTCTCCCTTCTTTTGTTTTCCCTTTTCATTTAACCTTCAATCCTTTGAGAGTCAGGTCTACAAATACCTGCAGAACCCTGATTCGTTTCTATTTTCCTTTTCTTGTGCCTGAGATGGCCGTGATTAGGGCATGTTTTGCCCATGCCATGTCAGTCACTAAAAAAAATATATGCCTACCAAATCTTCTTTCTCCCATCTTTGTAATGCGGGTACAGTAACTTTCTCTGATGTGGAAACACTTATACATTCAACTCCTCACACTTTCTCACCATCCTCAAGAATTCTTTTCTCTTCTAAGTCTATTAGCTTGATTAACTGCCCTCTAACATCTCAACATCCCATTAAATTTTTCTTTATGACCAATACATTTCACGTCTTTCAAGTAATTTTAAAAATTTACTTAATCTTAGTTTCAAAAATTTTCATTTAACAATGAAACAAATAATTTCAGAGGTAATCTTAGTTTCAAAAACTTTCATAAAACAATGAAACAAATAATTTCAGAGATATGCTCTGTCCACTACTTTCACTGTATTAAGTGTAGAAGTTTTGTAAATTTTTCAGCTCAACATACTGAAGAAACATGCACATGTACAGCCTGAGTGTCAAGTAAGTGCCTCAAAACACATTTTATTATTCATTTTATCTACACCAAAAAATTGATCACTGATTATTTTTGTTTTATCTTGTATACCAAAAGTTTTTTTATAAGTGTAAAACTACACAAAATGTAAAATTACCAGCCACACCAAGGTCAGGTGGTTGCTGGCAACACTGCTTCCACTTTTGCTACATCAAATTCTCCTGTCTTGTCATGGTCAACTTTCATTGCTGAAAGAGTGTGTTCTTAAGATCATTTGCCATACAGTTCAAAGACCTACCATCATCAAATAATTCAGGATCATCTGTATGGCTTTCCAAGTCTAGCTAAAAGCTACTTGATTTCCTTTCTAGAAAACACATGAAAATGTGCTCTCATTAGCATGGCTGGAGGAAAACCAACTGAATTATTGCACACTGTCAACTCTGCCACTGCCTAGGCTTGGCACATGGCCTTGAAATGGAGGCACAAAACTCAATCCAAAAATATTCGTAATTAGGTGTTGCTCAGTTTGCTTAAATATCTATCTGGAGATGTTAAGTGATTAACGAACAGTTTATTTCTGATAAACCAAACTCATTCTAATCCATTCCCTCATTCACTTATTTGTAAAGCTTTATTCATGCTTAAGATTTATCAAAGGATATCACTGTGTAGGTGATTTTGTACATAGCTTACCACCACTTCCCATGACCGATACATATCCCATTACAACTTGACAAAATACTGCATGCCACAAATAACTGACAGCAATATTTCTCACTTTTCAAAAAATGGCTCTTCCAAGCCAGAATGATAGTATCCTCTTGAAAATCCTCAGCTATCTTGCTCATCCACCAAACATGAATCGCAAACACACACCTGCATATCACAGTGTTCAACCAACCCTTCTCTCTCAACAAAACATAAACAACACAAGGCTTCATGTGTTGTACATAAATTCTCCATTCACATCAAAAAATCACAAAGGCAACCGAAAAATTGAATGCTTCTTGAACCTCTCCGGGAAGAAAATTTTGCTAACATAAAGAAACCCTTACTCTCTACACTAGTTCACATGGCTATATATATCCACAGTGCCTCCTAGGCTGGTACCTTCCCTAATCCAAACAAAATTAAGCTCTTAAAACCATAAGATGCACCCACACTGCATATCCAACCACTGCAGATATATATAGACAAAGAGGTACTCAATATATTCCTGGTGCACACAAACCCACCCATTCCTGCCATTACCTTAACCACCCAACCCCATCCAGAAACATTTCACATATACAGCAAATTTTCCTTCCATCAATGAGTTTAAGAACAACCAGGTAGATTCATATGCAGGTCATCCACCAGACTAAATAGATGGCCTTCATCCATCACTGCAGGCTTACAGATGTGGATAGATCCCACAGTTATACCCTTCCTCCTTATACTATAAACATCCCACAGAAGAAACAAAGCATTTAATTCGCGACTGCCCATCACCACCCTAACTTCAATACGTCTTCAATATATCTTTCCAAGATGTGGTGGAATATCTGTATACCAGGGGATTCCCTTAAAGGGATCCTCAGGCCAAAACAACTTATTGGGTAATGTAAAGCTAAAGCGAGCTTTGGAAGTAGCAGTAGGATACTTTCAGAGACTAGAAGTTTAAGGTGTTATTACATGGAGATGTAGGTTGAACAAATTTAGAAAATGAGAGTGTAAGAAAGGATAGTGGAAACATGAAGGACAGTTGCTTGAAATGGATTTAAAGAAAGTGCAGAAAACAAAATAATTATTCATTATACCTAATAAGATTGGAGAGATGTCAGTTTTCCAAGTGGTTTTACTGAAACAGATAAATTACAGGAATAGCGAGATCCTTTTTATGGAATTCTTAAGATACCAAGTGTGGGTTAACTGCAAGTGGTGGGACAACCCAGTTAATTCACATATAGTGATTGGTGGGTCTTTAATGGTCAGAATGGATCATAAAACCCAAGGCATCCTAATGGATTCTCTGAAGCGGGTGTGGAATTTATACAGCAGATAAAAAGGAAAGAGGATATTTAGGCAGAGATGAGCAAATTAGTGTGATAAGAGGCATATATCATAAACGATAGGACAAAGCAAGTATGTATCAATACGATATACCAAATGGAATATGCTGAAGAAGACTTTAGCTGAAGTGGAGGGACAGAGTGAAAGAATGTGTTTGAGACAGGTTGTATTTAATATGAGTGTATGTAGACGATTGACTGTTCAGAGAAGGTTCAGCAAGATTTACCTGGCTTAAAAAACAAAATTGTAGAGAAGGTTCAGCAAGACTTGTCCAGCTTAAACAAATAAATAAAAATCATGTTTTTTCCCTCAAACAGATGGTGGCAAGACAATGAAGCACAAGGAGAGAGATTCAGGCTTTGAAACATTTCTTTGTGAACTATCCGATGCCAGTATGAATTCTCAAACTCAAGATGCTGCACACCCAGACAAGTTGGTCACTAACAAGGCAACTAGTAGTGATGACTTTTGCTTTGAAGGAAAGAAGGAAAAAGATATTGCAGATTTTAATTCTTCTTCAGCTTATGATGCATCAGAAAATGATGGAGGAATGGAATTATCCAAAAATGAGCAAAATGAGTCACAAGAAATGCTGCTTTCTCAGTGACATTGTTTATTTTTTATATACATTGGTTTGTGACTGTTATGTTTTCTGTATATAAGAAATTGGGTATATATCATGGAAGTGTAAATACATTTGAAAATTTTCATAATTTAGGTATATATATATTTTTTTTTCTGTAGAATGTATTGTTGATCAGGTAAATGAAATCATGTATTTTTTTTTTTTTTTGTAATTTACTTAGGTTTCATCTACAAAATAGTGATATACAATTTTGATTATTCGTATGTTACAAATATATGGTACATCAAAATTAAGAAGTTGTCAGATTAATTATGTGTTCATCCTTTCTGAGGATAAATTTATCCAAAGTCTGCACTAATGAAATCAATTTTATGATACTTCAAAAACTACTGTTATGACTGAAAATGA
>JAUUDZ010453907.1:0-12508 GCA_032361705.1 Panulirus versicolor
TGTGTTGGTGTAAGGTGTGATTTTACTATCGTTCTTAACGTGTTTGTATGATATGTGTTTGTATTATCACTGTTAATTTGTTGGTATGATATATGTTTGAATCATCATTGTTAATATGTTTCTCTGATGTCTGTCTGTGTTATCACTAATAATGTATTGATATGATATGTGCTTTATTGTCATTGTTAATGTGTTTGTATTATGTATTTTTCTATTATTATTGTTAATGTTTTGGTATGATGTTTATTTGTACTATATCTTATAATCTATTGGTATGATGTGTGTATGTATTATCATTGTTAAGGTGTTGGTGTGATGTGCGTTTCTATTGTGAGTGTTAATGTGTTGTTATGATATGTGTTTGTATGGTATGATGTGTGTTTGTATTATCATTCTTAATATGTTGGTATGATGTGTGTTTGTACTATCACTGTCAATGTGTTGGTATGATATGTGTTATTATGGTGATATTATGTGGTATTATGAGTGTTAATGTGTAGGTATGATGTGTGTTTGTATCATCTTTGTTTATGTGTTGGTGTGAGGTGTGTTTTTACTATTATTCTTAACGTGTTGATATGATATGTGTTTGTATTATCACTGTAAATTTGTTGGTGTGCAATATGTGTTTGAATCATCATTGTTAATGGTTTCTCTGATGTATGCTTGTGTTCTCACTAATAATGTATTAATATGATATGTGCTTTATTATCATTGTTAATGCTTTGATATGATGTGTGTTTGTATCATCATTGTTAATGTGTTGGTATTATTCGTGTTGTTTCATCCATGTTAATGTGTTCGTATGTTGTGTGTTTGTATTATCATTGTTAATGTGTTGGTATGAAGTGTGTTTTTATTATCATTGTTAATGTGTTGGTATGATCTGTGTCCGTATTAGCATTGTTAATGTATTGTTATGATGTGTGTTTCCATTATCAATGTTAATGTTTTGGTATGATGTGTGCTTCTGTTATGAGTGTCAATGTGTTTGTATGATGTGTGCTTCTATAATCATTGTTAATGTGTTGGCATTATGTGTGTTTCTATTATCACTGTTAATGTGATGGAAGGATGTGTTTTTGCATTATCACTTTTAATGTGCTGATATGATGTGTCTGTTTTACCATTGTTAATATGTTGGTTTAATGTGTGTTTGTATCATCACTATTAATGATGTGTTGGCATGATGTGCGTTTGTATTATCACTATTAATGATTTGTTGGTATAGTGTGTGTTTGTATTTTCATTGGTAACGTGTTGTTATGAATTGTATTTCTACTATCACTGTTAATATGTTGGAATGATATGTTTGTATTATCATTAATAATGTGTTGCTATGATATGTTTTTGCATTATCATTCTTAATGTGTTGGTATGAAATGTGTTTGTATTATCATTCTTAATGTATTATCATGATGTGAGTTTGTGTTATCATTGTTAATGTGTTGGCAGAGATATGTGCGTGTATCACATTGTTAATGTGTTGGTATGGTGTGTGTATGTATTATCATAGTTAATGTGTTAGTATGATGTGTGTTGTATTATCCATGTTAATGTGTTGGTATGATGTGTGTTTATATTATCATTGTTCATGTGTTGGTATGAGGTGTTTTGTATTATCATTGTTAATGTGTTGGTATGATCTGTGTCCGTATTACCATTGTTAATGTAGTTTTATGCTGTGTGTTTACATTATTATTGTTAATATGTTGGTATGATGTGTGCTTCTATTACGAGTGTCAATGTGTTTGTACGATGTGTGTTTCTATTATCATTGTCAATGTATTGGCATTATGTGTGTTTCTATTCTCATTGTTAATGTGTTGGAAGGATGTGTGTTTGCATCATCATTTTTAATGTACTGATATGATGTGTGTTTGTATTTTCATTAATAATGTAATGATATGATGTTTGTTTGTTTTATCACTTTAAATGTGTGGTATGAAGTGTTTGTATTATCAATATTAATGTGTTGGTATGAGGTGTGTTTGTATTATCATTGTTAATGTGTTGGTATAATGCGTGTTTTTATTATGAGTGTTAATGTGTTGGTATGATGTTTGTGTGTATTATCCCTGTTAATGTTTTGGTATGATGTGTGTTTGTATTATCAGTGTTAAAATGTTAGTATGGTGTGTGTTTGTAATTTCATTGATAACGTGTTGTTAGGATTTGTATTTCTATTATCATTGTAAATATTTTGGCATGACGTGTGTTTGTGTTATCATTGTTAATATGTTGGTACGATGTGTGTTTGTATTATCATTCTTAAAGTGTTGGTATGATGTGTGTTTGTTTCATTATTGTTAATGTGTTCGTATGATGTGTCTTTTTATTATCACTGTCAATATGTTGGTACGATGTTTGTTAGTATCACGAGTGTTAATGTGTTGGTATGATGTGTATTTGTATTATCATTTATAATGTGTTGGTTTTATGTCTTTGTATTTTCCTTGTTGATGTGTTGGTATGATATGTGTTTGTATTATCACTGTTGAAGTGTTGGTGTGATATGTGTTTTTATTATCATTGTTAATATGTTGGTATTTTTTATCATTGTTAATGTGTTGGTATGATGTGTGTTTGTATTGTGAGTGTTAATGTGTTATTTTGATGTGTTTGTTTTATAATTGTTAATGTGTTGGTATGATGTGTGCTTTTATTATCATTGTTAGTGTGTTGGTATGATGTGTGTTTAATTATGAGTGTTAGTATGTTGGTATGATATGTGATTATATTGTTACTGTTAATGTGTTGGTATGATGTGTGTTGGTTTTGTTATTGTTAATATGTTAATATTATATGTGTTTGTATTATCACTGTCAATGTGTTGGTGTGATATGTGTTTGTGTTATCACACTTAATATTTTGGAAAGATGTGTGCTTTTATCTTCAATGTTGGTATGATGTGTGTTTGTATTATGAGTGTTAATGTGTCAGTATGATGTGTTTTTGTATTATCATTGTTAGCGTTTGTATGATATGTATTTCTATTATCACTGTTAATATGTTAATATGATGTTTGTATGATATGTATTTACAATATCATTGTTAATGTGTTGGTATAATGTGTGTTTTTATTATCACTGTCAATGAGTTGGTAGGATATGTGTTTGTATTATCATTCTTAATGAATTGGTATGAAATGTGTTTGTATTATCATTCTTATTGTATTGTTAAGATGTGAGTTTGTGTTATCATTGTTAATGTGTTGGTATGATATGAGCTTGTATTGTCATTGTTAATGTGTTGGAATGATGTGTGTTTATATTATCACTGTTAAAATGTTGATATCATGTGTGTTTGTACTATCATTGTTCACGTTTTGGTGTGATGTTTTTGTATTATCATTGTTAATGTGTTGATATGATACATTTTTGCATTATCATTGCTAATGATGTGTTGGTATGATATGTGTTTGTATTATCATTGTTAATGTGAAAGTATGATGTGTTTGTATTTTCATTGATAATATGTTGATATGATCTGTGTTTGTATTTTCACTGTTAATGTATTGGTATGAGATGTATTTTTATTGTCATTGTTATTATGTTGGTATGGTGTGTCTTTTTATCATCAATGTTAACGTGATGGTGTGATGTGTGTTTGTATTATGAGTGTTAATGTGTAGGTATGATGTGTGTTTGTGTTATCATTTTCTATGTGTTGATATGAGGTGTGTTTTTATCATCATTTTTAATGTGTTGGTATGATATGAGTTTGTATTATCACTCTTAATGTGTTGGTATGATGTGTGTTTGTATCATTATTGTTAATGTGTTTCTATGACGTATGTTTGTATCATCACTAATTATGTATTGATATGATGTGTTTTATTATCATTTTTATGTGTTGGTGTGATGTGTGTTTGTAAAATTATTGTTAATGTGTTGGTATGATGTTTGTTTGTATTATAATTTTTAACTTATTGGTATGATGTGTGTATGTATGCTCTTTGTTAGTGTGTTGGTATTATTGGTATTATCATACCAATAATACCAAAAATTGATAATTATTATACAAACAAACATCATACTAACACATTAACTTTAATTCTACAAACACACGTCACCTACATTATCATTCATAATGTGTTGGTATGATATGTGTCCGTATTATCATTGCTAATGTATTGTTATGGTATGTGTTTACCTTATTATTGTTGGTATGATGTGTGCTTGTATTATAAGTGTGAATGTGTTTGTATGATATCTGTTTCTATTATCATTGTTAATGTGTTGGTATTATGTGTGTTTCTATTATCACTGTTAATGTGTTGGAAGGATGTGTGCTTGCATTATGTTTTTAATATGCTGATATTATGTGTATTTGTATTATCATAAATATTGTATTCATATAATGCGTGTTTGTATTATCAATTTTAATGTGGTGGTATGACGTGTGTTTGTATACTTATTTTTAATGTGATGGTATAATGTGTGTTTTTATTATGAGTGTTAATATGTTGGTAAGATGTTTGTGTGTATTATCATTGTTAAAGTTTTGGTATGATATGTGTTTGTATTATCACTGTTAAAATGTTGGTATTATGTGTATTTGTATTTTCATCGGTAACGTTTTGTGATAATTTGTATTTGTATTATCACTGTAAATATTTTAGCATGAGGTGTGTTTGTATTAACATTGTTAATAGGTTGGTACGATGTGTGTTTGTATCATCATTGTTTATATGTTGGTATGATGTGTGTTTGCATTATCAATGTTAATGTGATGGTATGATGTGTGTTTTTATTATCATTGTCAATGTGTTGGTATGATGTGTGTTTGTATCATGAGTGTAATGTGTTGGTATGATGTGTGTTTGTATTATCATTGTTAATGTCTTGGCATGATAAGTATTTGTTTTATCATTGTTAATGTGTTGGTATGATACGTACTTGTGTTATCATCTGTTAATGTGTTGGTGTGATATGTGTTTGTATTATCATTGTTAATATGTTGGTATGATGTGTGTTTTTATCATCATTGTTATGTGTTGGTATGATGTGTGTTTGTATTATGAGTGTTAATGTGTTGGTATGATGTGTGTTTGTATTATAATTGTTGATGTGTTGGTATGATATGTGTTTTTATTATCATTGTTAATGTGTTGATATGATGTGTGTTTATATTATGAGTGTTAATAGGCTGGTATGATGTGTGATTATATTGTTAATGTTAATGTGCTGGTATGATTTGTGTCTGTATTATTATTTTTAATGTGTTGATATGATATGTATTTGTATTATCATTATTAATATGTTGGTGTGATAAATATTTGTATTGTCAGTGTTAATGTGTTTGTGTGAAGTGTATTTGTATTATCATTGTTAATGTGTTGGTACGATGTATGTTTGTACTAAAATTATTACTGTATTGTTATGATGTGAGTTTGCAATATCATTGTTAATGTTGGTATAATGTGTGTTTGTATTATCATTGTTAATGTGTAGGTATGAAGCGTGTTTATATCAATAGTGTTATTTTGTTGGTGTAATATGTGTTTGTATTATCATTTTTAATGTGTTGGTATGATGTGTGTTTGTGGTATCATTGTTGATATGTTGGTATGATGTGTTTTTGTATTATCATTGTTAATGTGTTGATATTATATGTGTTTGTATTATCATTGTTAATATGTTGGTGTGATATGTGTTTTCATCATCATTGCTAATATGTCGGTATGATGTGTTTTTGTATTACAATTGTTAATGTGTTGGTATGATGTGTGTTTCTATTATCACTGTTAATATTTTGGTATGATGTGAGTTTCTTTTACCACTGTTAACGTGTTGGTATGAAGTGTGTTTGTATTATTACTATTAATGATGTGTTGCTATGATATGTGTTTGTGTTATCACTATTAATGTGTTGGTATGATGTTTGTTTGTGTTATCATTGTTAATTTGTTGGTATGATGTGTGTTTGTATTTTGATTGGTAACGTGTAGTTATGATTTGTATTTTTATTTTCATTGTTGATATGTTGGAATGATATGTGTTTGTATAATCAATGATAATGTGATGGTAAGATATGTGTTTGCATTATCATTGTTAATGTGTTGGTATGAAATGTATTTGTATTATTATTGCAAATGTGTAGGTATAATGTGTGTTTGTATTATCATTGGTAATGTGTAGGTATGAAGTGTGTCTGTATCAATAGTGTTAATTTGTTGGTATAATTTGTGTTTGTATTTTCATTGCTAATATATTGGTATGATATGTGTATGTATTATCATTCTTAGTGTGTTGGTATGAAATTTGTTTGTATTATCATTCTGAATGTGTTGGTATGATGTGAGTTTTTATTATCATTGTTAATGTTTTGGTATGATATGTGCTTCTATTGTCATTCTTAATGTGTTGGTATGATATGTGTATGTATTATCATTGTTAATGTGTTGGTGTGGTCTGTGTTTATATTACCATTGTTAATATGTAGGTATGATGTGTGTTTGTAGTATCACTGTTCATGTGTTGGTATGAAGTGTGTTTGCATTATCATTGTTAATGCTCTGGTATATGTGTTTGTATTATCATTGTTAATGATGTGTTGGTAAGATGTGTTTGTATTTCATTGAAAATGTGATTGTATAATGTGTGTTCGTATCTTCATTGTTAATATGTTGATATGATCTGTTTTTTTATTATCACTGGTTGGTATGATGTGACTTTTCCTTATAATTGTTAACATGTTGGTATGATGTGTGTTTGTATCATGATTCTTAATGTATAGGTATGATGTGTGTTTGTATTATCATTGTTAATGTGTTGGTATGAGGTGTGTTTTTATAATCATTCTTAATGTGTTGGTATGATTTGAGTATGTATTATCATTGTTAATGTGTTGATATGATGTGTGTTTGTATCATCATAGTTAATATGATTGTATGATATATGTTTGTATTACCACTAATATTGTGTTTGATATTATGTATGTGTTATTATCATTGTTAATGTGTTGGTATGATGTGTCTTTGTATTATCATTGTTAATGTGTAGGTATGATGTCTGTTTGTATTATGATTTATAATTTATTGGCATGATGTGTGAATGTATTATCATTGGCAATGTGTTGGTATGATGTGTATTTGTATTTTGAGTGTTTATTTGTTGGTATGATGTGTTTTTGTATGATATGATGTGTGTTTATATTATCATTCTTAATATGTTGTTATGATGTGTGTTTGTATTATCATTGTCAATGTGTTGGTATGATATGCGTTATCTATTATCATTGTTAATTTGTTGATAGTGTGTGTTGGTATGTTATGTGTTTTTCATTATCATTGTTATTGTGTTGGTATGATGTCTGATTGTATTGTAAGTGTTAATGTGTTGTTATGATGTGTTTTTGTATTACCAATCTTAATGTGTTGGTATAATATGTGTTTGTATTATCATTGTTAATATTTTGGTATGATGTGTGTTTTTATTATCATTGTTATTGTGTTGGTATGATGTGTGTATGTGTTTTCAATGTTATGGTCTTGATATGATGTGTGTTTGTATTATTATTGTTAATATGTTCGTATGATGTGTTTTTTAATGTGTTGGTACGATATGTGTTTGTATTATCAATGTTGATATGTTGGTATGATGTGTTTTTGTATCATCATTGTTAATATGTTGGTATTATGTGTGTTTGTATTATGACTTAATGTTTTGGTATGATGTATGTTTCTTTTTATAAATGTTCATGTAATGTTATGATCTGTGATTGTATTATAATCATTACTGTGTTGGTATGATTTCTTTTGTATTGTGCATGCCAATGTGTTGTTATGAAGTGTGTTTGTATTATCATTGTTAATGTGTTGGTATGATGTGTTTTTGTATTACTATTGTTAATATGATGGTATGATGTGTGTTTGCATTATCATCATTAACGCGTTTGTGTGATATGTATTTATATTATCATTGCTAACGTGCTGGTATAAACATTTTTGTATTTTCATTATTAATATGTTGGTATTACGTGTGTTTGTCTTATCATTGCTAATGTGTTGGTATAATGTGTGTTTGTAAATGTGTTGGTATGGTATACCTTTTTATTATAAATGTTATTGTTGATTATTATCATAAATGTTATTGCTAATGTGTTGGTATAAAATGTTTTTGTATTATCATTGTTGATATGTTGGTATTACGTGGGTTTGTATTATCATTGTCATTTTATTGGTATGAGTTGTGTTTGTATTATCATTACTAGTGTGTATGTATGATGTGTGTTTGTATTATCATTGTTAATATGTTGGTAAGATGGTATGATGTGCATTTTCTTTATATTTATCAACGTGTTTGTATAATATGTTTGTTTTATCATTGTTAATGTGTTGGTATGATGTTTGGTTGTATTATCGTTGTTAATATGTTGCTATGATGTGTTTTTGTGTCATTATTGTTAATGTGTTGGTATGATGTTTGTGTGTATCATCATTGTTAATGATCTGTTGGTATGGTATGTGTTTGTATTATCATTGCTAATGTGTTGGTATTTTGTGTGTACGTATTATCATTGTTAATGATGTGTTGGTATTATGTGTGTTTGTATTATCATTGTTACTGTGTTGGTATGGTGTGTGTTTGTATTATCATTGTTACTGTGTTGGTATGATGTGTGTTTGTATTGACATAGTTAATGTGATGTTATGATGCGCGTCTGTATTATCATTGTTTATGTGTTGGTATGATGTGTGTTTTTTATTATCATTCTTAATGTGTTGGTATGATATGTGTTTGTATAATTATTATTAAAGATCTGTTGTCAAGATGTGTGTTTGTATTATCATTGTTATTTTGTTGGTACAGTGTTCGTTTGTACTATCATTGTTAATGATAACTTGATAATGTGTATGTTTGTATCATCACTGTTAATGTGTTGGCATGATATGTGTTTTTACTATCAATGTTATGTGTTGGTATGATGTGTGTTTGTGTCATCATTGTAATATGTTGGTATTATGTGTTTCTTATTATCATTGTTAATGTGTTGGTGAGATATGTATTTGTATTATGATTGTTAATGTGTTGGAATGATGTTTGTATTATTATTGTTAATGTGTTGGTATGATGTGTGTTTGTATCATCATTTTTGATGTGTTGGTATGATGTATGTTTCTATTATTATTTTTCATATGTTTTTATGATGTGTGTTTGTATTATCAATTCTAATGTGCAGGTATGATATGTGTTTCGAATATCATTGTTAATGATGTGTTGGTCTGATGTGTGATTGTATTATCATTGTTAATGTGTTGGTATGATATGTGTTTGTAATTTCATTGTTAATATGTCGATATGATATGTGTTTGTATTACCATTGTTAATGTATTGGTATGATGTGTGTTTTTATAATCATTGTTAATATGTTGGTATGATGTGCGTTTTTATCATTATTGTTAATGTGTTAGTATGATGTGTGTTTGCATTATGAGTATTAATGTGTTGGTTTGATGTGTGCTTGTATTATCATTTTCAACGCGTTGGATTGATAAGTTTTTGTTATCATTGTTAATATGTTTGTATGATATGGGTTTATATTGTGAATGTTAATTTGCTGGTACGATGTGTGTTGGTATTATCATTCTTAATGTGTTGATATGATATTTGACATTATTATCATTCTTAATGTGCTGGTATATATGCTCATATTTTCATTGTTAATGTTTTGGTATGATGTTAGTTTGAATTATCATTGGTAATGTGTTGGTATGATGTATGTTTGTATTATAATGATTCATGTATTATTATGATGTGTGTTTGTATTATCATTGTTAATGTGTTATTATGATGTGTGTTTGTATTATGAGTGTTAATGTGTTAGTCTGAAGTGTGTTTGTATCATCATTGTTAATCTCTTGGTATGATGTGTGTTTGTATTATCATTGTTAATTTGTTGGTATGATATGTGTTTGTACCGTTGTTATTGCGTTGGTATGATATGTGTTTTCTATTTTCATCGTTAATGTGTTGGTATGATGTGTCTTTGTATCATGAGTGTTAATGTGTGGGTATTATGTGTTTTTGTATTGTCTTCGTTAATGTGTTGGTGTGATATGTGTTTGTATTATCATTGTTAGTATGTTGGTATAATATGTGCTTGTTTTATCATTGTTAATGTGCTGGTACGATGTGTGTTTGAATTATTACTGTTAATGATGTTGGTATGATGTTTGTATTATCATTCTTCATGTGATTTTATGATGTTTGTTTGTATTATCATTGTTAATGTATTGTCATGATGTTAATATGTTGATATTATCAATATTAACGTGTTGGTATAATGTGTGTTTGTATTATCATTGTTAATGTGTTGGTATGATATGTGCTTCTATTATCATTGTTATTGTGTTGGTATGATGTCTGTTTGTATTATCGTTGTTAATGTGATGTCTGTTTGTATTACCATCGTTAATGTGTTGGTATGATGTTTTATGTTTTGATGCTGTTTTATGTATGATGTTTTATGTTTTGATGATGTTTTATGTATGATGCTTATGTTTTATCATTGTTAATGTGTTAGTATTATGTGGGTTTGTATTATCACTGTTAATGTGTTGGTATGATGTTTGTTGTAATGATGTGTGTTTGTACTGTCATTGTTAATATGTTTGTATGATGTGTGTTTGTATTAACATTGTTGATGTGTTGTTGTGATATGTGTCTTTATTATCAGTTAATGTATTGTTATGATTTGTTTTTGTATTATCATTGTTAATTTATTGGTATGATATGTGTTTGTATTATCATTGTTAAGGGGTCGATATGATATGTGTTTGCATTACAATTGTCAATATGTTCGTATGATGTGTTTTTGTATTATCACTGTTTATGTGTTGGTATGAAGTGTGTTTGTGTTATCATTGTTAATATGTTGGTATGATGTGTGTTTGTATCATTTTTTTTAATGTGTTGGTATGATGTGTGTTTGTATTATCATTGTTAATGTGTTGGTATGAAGTGTGTTTGTATTATCACTGTTATTGTGTTGGTATGATGTTTATGGTTTTATTATCATTGTTAATATGTTAGTATGATGTGTGTTTGTATCATCCTTGTTAATATGAGTGTCATGTGCATCAGCTTGAGAAAGACGGTTCTTTCTTGGGTTAGCGCTTTACGTTGACCCTCCCCACACTGGACCTTACCAGCCTTTCTTCTAGAAGTGACCCGAGATCTGATCTCTAGCTGTGCTAACCTGCTACTTATACTGCGAGATTTGACCCCAACTGACCCCACTTGACCTTTCCTTGCTAATTTCTCTGCATTCGAAGTTACCATTCTTCTCCGATCATCATTACCGCCAAGGTCCCATCCATCGTCTACCGCTACCTTTATAGTGTTCAAACTGTCTAGATGTCATGTTCCTCAGATTCCTTTCTATCTTAGCTGCACAATACAAGTTCTTCATATGGCTACCCTTGGCACAAAACTCCTGGTTCTGATATGTGACTATTTAGTGCTTGACCAGGACGATGCTACGACGAACATGCTGTATTTCATAATGTAGTTCACTAAACCTGTTGTGAGTGGAGTGGGTAATGTGGCGGCAAGTATTCCTCGCAGGTTGGAAGTATTTTCCGGATTCGTCTCTACGGTTGCTATATCACTATCTAAACTATCTACTATAGATCATATACATGTGCCTGTCTCATCTACCATAGATGATATACCTGTGTCTGTATCGCAACCACTTTCGCCGCTAAGAACCCAGCTTCCTCTTCCCACACTTTCATCCTAACATCTAGTATCTCCCAGGCTTCGCTGTTTGTCCTAACACCTACCGAACGCCTATCAAACACGGCAGAGAACCGAAGAGAAAGTCCCTGGTGTACTCCCGATGGCATCTAAGGCAGGCAACTCGAGAAGCTGGAGCCATATTTGAGAATTTTCACTAAGTTTCAAAAAGAATTACTAAATCTAAAAGATTTCACAAAAATTGAAGGTATTTCACTAATATTGAAGTGGGTCACTAAGTGGCACACAAAAGACCTGTTTGAAACTGGGTCGTCGAGCGGGTCAGTAGAGCAGGTCTGTCCCCGTCAAGGGTTGGCGGCCAAGTGAACAGAAAGACCAAGGGAGGAGGTAAACATTTAGTGGCCAAGGTTAGAGTTAAGACAACGAATGTTGCAGAAATGGATGCAATAAGAGCTAAGTGTAGGAGCTGTAGCCATGGATGTGAGATTCATCCCAGTCCCACGAGAACGGCCAAGTGGGCCTGGAATCCACTCAATTCCCCTTGACCAGTGGCACTTGTCGCTGCTGGAGAGTGCTATAATGGTTGTATTACTATAGATCAGAGTTCTATAATGGTTGTATATCTATAGATCAGAGTTCGATAATTGTTGTATTCCTATAGATCAGAGTTCTATGATGATTGTATTGCTATAGATCAGAGCATCCTATAAGGGTTGTATTCCTATAGATCAGTGTTCTATAATTGTTGTATTGGTGTAGATCAGAGAATTCAATAACTGTCGTATTCCTATAGATCAGAGAGT
>JAUUDZ010453918.1:0-12508 GCA_032361705.1 Panulirus versicolor
CTTCCACCTCCAATTTGGTCCCTTGCTTCTTGTTCCCTCCACCTCTGACACATATATCCTCTGTGTCAACCTTTCCTCACCCATTCTCTCCATGTCCAAACCACTTCAACACACCCTTTCCTGCTCTCTTAACCACACTCTTTATTACCAAACATCTCTCTTACCCTTTTATTATTTACTCAATCAAACCACCTCACACATTGTCCTCAAACTTTTCATTTCCAACACATCCACCCTCCGCCATAAAACCCTATCTATAGACAATGCCTCTCAACCATATAATAACCATATAATATTGTTGGAACTACTATTCCTTCAAATATACCCAAACAAACGTTCTCTCTTGCCACATATTCTTAATCACTCCCAGAACCTTCACCCCCTCCCCCATCCTATGACTCGCTTCCACTTCCATGGTTTCATTCGCTGCTAAATCAACTCTCAGATATCTGAAACTCTTCACTTCTTCCAATTTTTCTCCATTCAGACTCACATCCCAACTAACTTGTCCCTCAACCCTGCTGAACTCAATAACCTTGTTCTTTTTCACATTTACTCTAAACTTTCTTCTTTCACAAACTTCTGCAGTTTCTCGCTCGAATCAGCCACCAGTGCTGTATCATTGGCAAACAACAACTAACATACTTACCAGGTCCTCTCATCCCCAGCAGACTGCGTACTTGCTCCCCTCTCCAAAACTGTTGCATTTACCTCCCTAACCACCCTATCCATCAACAAACTAAACAGCCGTGGGGACATCATGAACCCCTGCCGCAGACCAACATTCAGTGGGAACCGATCATTCTTCTCTCTTCCTACTTTTACACGTTTTTTTCACCCTTGATAAAAACTCAATGCTTCTAGCAGCTTACCTCCCGTACCATATACTCTTAAGATCTTCCACAAAGCACCTGCATCCACCCTGTCATATGCCTTCTCCAGATCTATAAATGCTACATGCAAATCCTTCTGTTTCTCCAAGTATTTCTCACACACATTCTTCAAAGCAAACAACTGATCCACACATCCTCTATCACTTCTGAAACCACACTGCTCTTTCCCAATCTGATGCTCTGTACATGCCTTAACCCTATCAATCAATACCCTCCCACATAATTTCCCAGGAATACTCAACAAACTTATACCTCTGTAATTTGAGCAGTCACTCATTATGTATATACAAATATTCCAAAATCTGAAACACTTCTGACCTCAGGCATTTCAGATAAGGGAAACTCAGCCTGTAGTAAGTCATACTGAGAAAGAAAAGTCACCTTTAGTGAGACTTCATCATTGGTAGTTCAGTCTCATAAAAGAACTCATCCCAAAGGAGTCCATATTTCCCTGACTTTTGATGGCAAAATCCTCTGGGTAACACCTAGCTTGTAACTACTGATGAGCCCACATTTAATCAGTGATGTACTTTTATTCATTACGAGTGTACATACTGTTCTGTACACAGTGGTGATGGCCTTATGCTTCTTAGCACTACCAGTACCAGAACTTAAAAGACACTTTAGTGGCATAATGCAGAGGGCAAAACAAGTGCAATATACAGTTTCCTGCAGCACAAAATACTGTAGTGCTCCATAAGATAAGTACCTAGTACCTTGTTAATAATCTGTTACCACTACATCTGACCTTATACTACCCCTTCACATTGGTAAAAACAGACCACTTGCTTTGGTGTCCTGTAGGAATGTCAGTCCTGGTTGTGATACTCGATACTCAAGACCTGGCCAGGATTATAAAACTATCCTTCCTAAAACTGTAAGCTTTTAAAAGATATTATTATTGACTGGTGTGAAAGAAAAATAATTCATAATTTATTATTGCTTAACAGTTTTGTTTCTCCTTTTATACAGGTATTAGTGCTCCAACCATTCTACTCAGTCCTGATTCATTTTTTTTGTTTTTGTTTTATATCTGGAAACAGGTGAGGAAATCATGGAAGGAGAAAACTTAGTGAAAGCAACAGGCAGCAGGATGTGTGGACCCAGGTAGTAGAGCACTGGCATTCCTCATGCATTTTTGCTGTTAATGAGACATTGGCAAGGCAGGCTGCATGCAAGAGTGGGTGAATGGCAAAGAAGGCTGAATGCAAGAGTGGGTCTGAGATTTGTGCAGAACCACCAATGTGTAGGTGCTTATGACATGGGCAATGTAAGCTTCATGTAAGCGTAAGCAAAGTAATGAGTGTTACAGAACTTATCCTTAAGGTTACTGCTTCTTCATTTGGAATACATTCCTACAGTGATTCTTGAACAAATGTGTGTGAATGGAGACATGTCTAATACACATACAGCTTCAGTTGAGACATGCCTAGTGTGGTACTCCCTTTTCATCTTGGAATACACCTACATAAACTCACACACTGCACCCCAGTCAGAACCTCCTCCTGTCACAACTATTAGAAACAAAAAAATACAAGGAGGGAAGGGTTTCCAGACACCAACTCTCACCTTCTATGACAAGCAGGGAATGCATAGGAAATATTCTTTCTACTCTATCCTTAAGGATCTGACCCCCTTTAACTGCCTTTTATGATATGCTGGGGATAAGTGGCAAGAGTTCTTCCTTCCCTATCCTCTCAGTCACCACTCCTGTACACTTTCCTTGGTTCACTCAAATAAACTTATACCTCTGAAATTTGTTCCCCTTACCTTCAGACACTGGCACTATACAGATATTCAACCAATCCTCAGGCACCTTGCCATGATCCTAACCTACACTGAAAATCCTAACCAAGCAATTAATTTCTAAAGAAATTCAATTGTAATCTAATACACTTCTGCCATTTTGTGGCACTTCTTACACAATGCTTTCACCACCTCTTCCTTTTTCACCAAACTACTTTCCACACCTGCCACCCTATCTATCTATATCTCCGATGCCCATCCCTTTGGGAACTCCCTCAAGAGGGTGGGCACAGCAAAAGTCTCCATATCTGATGGACTCAAGTGCTGTTTCTTGGCCTTAGTGCCTCACCCTTAACAGGCCACTAGCAGAAGGTAACTCTAGTAAAGTGTTTTCAAAGGCTCATACTGACTACTACCTAATGCTCCTATCTAATGTTCCTACCTACTACAACCATTTTGCCAAAAGGCAGGACTACTGCAAAGTGCTTACTGCACAAAAATCTAGTTACGAATGTGTGAGTTAAATGTTATCAAGTGTTCCGGGTGATAAGGAGAGATTGTATATTTGTGAACAGGATGCCAGCAGTCCACGTGTGGGTGAGACAGAATGAAAATAGTTACTTGGGTCAGAGGAGTGCAACTTGATAACTACTGAAGTGCTGGCTCACTATGCAGCTGTTACTAACACTCCTGATACACAGGCAAGTAGTACTGGTAATATATGCTGTACCTACTTCACCTTCAACCTAGCATGCATGGAGTACAAGCACCCTCCCCAGCCAGCCACATGTGTATAATTACTTCAAATGGGTTGGCAAATATTCACAAAATCATGTATGACAAAAATTATGATTATTGATATTATTAACTTTTATTACAGGTTATATAGCGAGGTGTTGATTGAATTTTGATATTTTTATATGTTAAACTTAATTATGAAAAAATTATATATAAATATACTAAAACTGCTTGAAAATGTGACTTAAATCACATAAATCGTAAGGTTGGCTACCTAGGTAAATATCATTATGGAGATGCAAACTTTATTGCTCTCTAGCTCAAAACTATTTTAATTGTTGTTGTTGATGATTCGTCACTATGGCTCTGAGAGCCTCATAAAATCACCAGACATTCAAAGATGTAAATTACCAATGGTTTATTCATATTCATTTACCAGTACTTTGTGACTGTAGCAAGTGATAACAGCATTATACAGCTAATAATTACTTATAAGACTAATGCCTTAACACATATGCCAATTATTGGGGCTGTATTAAATCATATTGTTGCTTTATATCCATACCACTAAGTTTTCCATCTTTTATCAACTATTTCCTTTATTATACACTAATAATCTGCTTTTTTTCAACCACAACTATTACAATACACTATAATCGATTACTCCTAATTTCTTGTATTTTCTTTCAAGTATCCAAATTAAATTCCTATGAAATCCATTTCAAAGTGCTTGCATTGTACTAACCATTCTACTTTTACATACACTTCTCATCAACATAGTTGTGAAAATTACACCTATCCTAATACATTCATAAAAGTTTTCTTTCATCACACTCCATAAATTAAACTGTGTCAGAAATGTGACAGTTAAAAGAAAAAGGTCTTGTGAACAACAGAAAGGATACTTACAGATTTCACAGTCTCCTTAATGAAATCTTTCTTATGTGTAAGATCAAAGTCAGGATATTTATCGTATACTTGTCGACATACACTCTTCATAGTTACTTCTTCCAAATTCGCACCTTCTAAAATTTTCTTCACCATTACCTTAAGCTCACCATCCTGCCAAAGTAAATATATTTTATTATTCTTTTGCCTCCGTAACATTTACGAGCTAATCCATAAAAAGTCACTTAACTAAATTATATTTCTCTTTGTTCTTGTGTGCAATGCTGAATCAAGTAATGAAAAACAAAGACCTGCAATTCTGTCAGTATTCAAGTTTAATCATCACACAGTCCTTAAAAATAGTATAAATATATAAAGAAAATGGCACAAAGAATTCAACATCAGAGATGCAATGAACATGCAGAAATGTGTTCATTATAACTTGGATTCTAAATCTGTCGAAGTAGTGTAGTTTTTCCACATGGGAAATTCTTGCGTACTAAAGCAACATCAATTTCCTAGAAAAAAATTTTCTTCCATAGCTAGTCAAGTTTATAACAAATATTTGCCTAGTACTGTTGGAACGGTTTATAACAATAAAATCTCATCTGGCAGCCTTCCAAATAAGCACCTATGAGGGTACTGGTAATAAGTGAAATCCTCAGCATTCAAATTCTATGTAATCAACTGTCAATACCTCAGTCTTAATTTTACACCTATCCCCTGCACAATGGCAACTAATTTACTGGATTTTTACAAAAACAACTTACAAATTAAGGAACCTTTTCATTTGATGAAAGGTTAAAATTTATTAGAAAAGAATTGGAGTAGGTAGTAGTTGCTATGCAGCCAACAACCAGTGAGGCATATTACCAGCACCTACATGCCTCTGTATCAGGAAGGTTAGTGATGGCTGTGAAGTAAACTAGCACTTTTTGGCAAAAACGGAGCAGTGGCCAGAAGTAGTAGGTTGGAGCATTAGCATTAGGTAGTAGTGGTCAGTAGGAACATTTGGTAGGAGCTTCTCCAAACACTGTGCTAGAGTTGCCCTCTGCCAATGGCTTTTAAGGACGAGGGACTAAAGGCTAAGAAAAGGCATTAATGTTCACTAGTAATGGAGACTATTGCTGTGGCAACCCCCCTTGAGGGAGTTCCAGTTGGGAACAGGTGTCAGAGATATGAACAGATTTCAATTTCAGTTCACTAATGACCCTCCTACTTTTGTTGACTTTCCTGTTCAATTCAATGACTGCTTTGCACTGATACTTTGTTGTTTTAACTATGCAGCATCTGCATAGTACAGCAATAACAAAACATTTGAAAAGATTAAAAAAAGAAATAAGAATCATGTAAAAAAGTGAGAAGGGAATAGTGGTAGCAACATAGTTGTGGATTGTAATTTTTTTATTTTGCTTAAGGTTTCAGCCCTAAATTACAACATTGCACAGTTGCTCTACTATATTAGCTACAGTTTCTGTTGTATAATAATGTAAGAAAGAATTCAAGGCAATGGGAGGGAGGCAACAGCAAGGCTAGCAGCAGTAGTAGTGAATGTGGGAAAAAGGGGTCATCATTATCTAATAATAAGAAGTTCTCAAAACATTGCTAAATTTGTCTATGTGGATAAAAATGGTTTTCTGTTCTCTCAGGTTTTTTCATATTTTGTCTTTTGGCCAAAATATTCCTGTAGGTATATATCTTCTATCCTGATATCGTACCTAAATTCAGGAAAATCCCAGAAACTAGCTATTGCTTAGCCCTAAGGTTGCTACATCTGAGACAAAGTGTATGATTCATCCTTTTCATAACAGTACATGTGAAATAAATGGGAAATAAAAATCAGATGCATCACTATGTAGCACTAATACCACAACCATCCCAGTCCTAAAATAGTTAGGAGTCCTAGTCCTCTCTGTTTTGTTATTCAGAAAACAACCATTACCCATGCTAAGAAGACAGACAAAATAATTTTCTAGACCTTTTAAATTCTATCTTCATAGATAACAGATTTATAGCAATATTCAAATTACTAATAGTAATTAACCCCAGCAATCTAATGAATGTATAGCTAAAAATGCGAGCTCATGATCAACCCCTAACTGAACTTCTAGTGCTTGGACAATGAATCTTCCTAAAATACTAAATCATTTCAATATCACTCTGTGGTCTTCTGACTAGTAAATATGATGGCCATTTTTGTCACCTGCTCTTTGTGGTCTCCAGACTAGTAAGTATGATAGTTGGCCATTTTTGTCACCTGAATCACATACAATCTTGCTATTACTGCACAGTACAATCACCGTGCCATCCCTTTCTGCAAATTCTCATCCAACAATTTCTCTTTTGTATACATATCAATCAGCACATAATACAATAAAATCCATCGACCTTCAACCCCACTCACTTGTGCATACTTAGGTATGCATCTCTTCTTAAATCATGCAGTCCTGATCAACAATCCTCTTTAAGCATACAATTTTGTAAGCTTTTCCCAACTTTTATTTACACCAGGGAGACCATTCCCCAAATAATACCCTCACTTACTACATAACCCACCATGCATTTGTATATCCTTGCCTCAACTCTGATCAAAACTGTCAAATCATTCACTCATCTCATCCCAAGAACTTTCATCTTAATTCCACTCATAAGCATTACTATTCACCATCTTCTGTGGTCTACTTTTATTCTAAATAATATCAATCTTTAACTCACTTCCTTAAGCTTTAACAAGTTCCCCATTGTTAGTGCATTTTTTCATAATTTTCATCTCACAATACCCAGACATTACACTATGAACATTTCCAAATTCTACCACCTTCCTCTTTTTTCATGAAAAGAAGCACCTATTTCTCCTTTATTTTCCTCCTGGTTATAGCTATGCACGTTCATACCATCTGTTTTGAGCTTTCAATCAGAAATCTTCACTTGGATCTTTCTTCTGTTCCTATTTTTAAGTGACAATACTAGGTAGGCATGTTTGCCAGCCCCCATGCTTCTGCCTCTGTTGATTGCATCATATGACATGCAGGGAATGTGAATATAATATTCACTGCATAAAATCCAATCATTCAACTTCTCAGTACAATAGCAACACTGGTTGTCCATATAATTGTGTAATGATTCATGTGAAGTATAACTGTATAATGAGGAACACCAGTGTAATGAAGAATATATTTATGCCTAATGTTCCAAATTCATTTGGAAATAATGATAAGTTGCTGTTTAGCTGTTGCCAGACTACTCGTGTGTATCAAAACCTCGAATGAAAAGTATCATTCAGTGAGTCTTAATTATTTTCAGTGGATGAAGAGGAACACAATCTTGTCAAGGAACTTCTCACTCCAAAGGAGGCTATTTTTTCTAGCTAGTGATAAAAGCCTGTAGCTGCTTTAAGCAATGCAGCCTTGAAGCAGTATTCTGAAGTTCCTGGAAAAGGGGTCCCAGGGAAATTATAAATAAACCTGGATATCTTCCCGAGTCAAACAAAGCTCAAGGGGAATGGTTTGGGAGTGTCTTTGAAGTAGAGTCAGAAGTAAGGGTGAGATGAGAGCTAAGGACAAGGTAGCTTTGTTGCTGAAGGATTTGTGTGAGTGAGTGAGTGTGATCAAGCCCCAGGTGGATTACAAGATGTGAGTGATTGTTAGTGCTTATACACCTGGAAGAGAGGCAAACAAGAAAGAGAATCAAGTGTTTTGGGAGAAGCTGTGCCAGTACATCAGCAGCTCTGATGCATGGGATCTAATATTAGTGATGGTTTACTCACAAGAAGGCAATTTGGAATCTGAGGGTATAATTGGGGGTGTAAAGAATGCTGTTAAAGAAAATGGTGAACAATTTGTGGATATGTTTGCTGAAAAAAGACAGGCAAATGTGAATACTAGATTTAAAAATGGGAACATACATAAGTATGTTTGTGTGAGTAATAGTTATGGGATGAGGATATTACTAGTTTATATACTAACAGACTGATATGAAAAGGAAAGACACTTGGATGTGTGTGTATACTGAAATGGGCAGTTGGTGTAATGTCTGACCATTACATGGTGGAAGCAAGGGTGAAAGTTTGTAGGGGCTTTAGGAGTTGGAAACAATTTGGGTGGGAAGAGAGTAGTGAAAGTGAGTTAAAAAAGAGGTTTATGTGAAGAGATACAAGCAAATATTGAGTGTAGAGTGGCAAAAGGTAAGAGTAAATGAAACTGTAGTTGGAGAAGAATAGGAGGTATTTAGGTATTTATGGAAGCACTGCTTACATATGCAAGAGAGGTGTGTAGCATGCACGGAAGATGAGACAGTTGGACTGGTGAGAAAGGGTAGTGTGAGTTTAGATGAGGAAGTTAAGTTACTGGTGAAAGCAAAAAAAAGAGGTATATGGTTGTGTGCAAGGAGTGCAATTGATTATATACATGAGAAAATGACAGGTCAAGAGGAAGGTGCAGGAGCTCAAGAGGACAAATGAAGGTTAGGGAGAGAGGAACATTGGTTGGTTGGTTGGTTGGGGGGGGAAATGAGGCAGTGTTAACAGGTGCTGCTGAGGTGATAAGGGGATAGAATGATTATTTTGAAGGCTTGTGCAAGAGGTTGCACCACATGTGAAAAGTCACTTTTAGCCTAGATAACGCCAGGACTCTTTCACAGAAATTGGTCATGGGGTACTTATAAATTCACAAAATACATTTAATAACCACGAGGAAAAAATGAAACACAAAATGTCCAAAGCGCTTTTCTGTAATTCACATCTTTAAGGGAAAAGAGAATGAGGATAAATCAGTACATGGCCAGTAAAGAATGAGAGTGAGACCTCCTGTGGTGTATGGCATTTGATATATGGCAGCTGTCAAAATGTATGTCTGTCATAAACATGCTACATGGTCAAAACATAAGGAGTTGATAACAGATCTTGCCTTTGACAGAACTATCCAGTTTGTACAATCCAATGCTAATATTCATGTAACATGGCTCTGTATGCTTAAGATAAGATCCAATAATATTTCTACTGATAAAAAATTAAACGACAAAATTGTGGAAGCATTTGTCCATCTAGTACAAAGAATTCTTTTCAACAAGGATAAATAAAGCCCTAGATTCCTGTCTAGTCCTCGCTCTATATTTATGTTGTTTAAAACTAGCAAAAAGATCCTTAGCTCTCTGTTCTATATAAAACATAGTACGCTCTTTGTACTTTGTAGATAAAGCCATATGAATTCATGGATGTAAAAGTTGAGAACATCTATAACAGATTAAAGAGAAAGTACCGTCAATCTTTCATCAACAAATATCTTTTTCTGATCAGAAAAGCATTTAGCAGAGCTAACCCCATGATCCCAAGAAAAAATTATTTAGTCTGCCATTTTCAGATAATTTTCCTTACTTTCCCATCTACTCAAACCTTAAATACTGGTGATGCCTACAGCAATACCAATACAATTGTGGCTCTTCTAATCAATAACTCATTTGATAAATCACATGGTTTTAATTACAAAAAGTACTTTGCCATTTCTTCGCTGATCCTGGTGCTCCCTTGCTAATGTGGGAAATGGCGAATAATAATAATAATAACCCCCTCCCCGTTGCATGCGCGCGAGGTAGTGCCAGGAAAAGACGACAAAGGCCACATTCGTTCACACTCAGTCTCTAGCTGTCATGTATAATGCACAGAAACCACAGCTCCCTTTCCACATCCAGGCCCCACAAAACTTTACACAAATATTCACACCGGCAGACCGAGCTAGGCGTCGTCTCGGAGCAAGGCAAGAGCAGTGTCGGTGGTGTGTATCGCTGCAACGCTAGGGGGTCGTGGGAGCCTCTCTTTGGTTCCTCCGCCCTTCATGACCTGACCCGCTCCTGCAGCAACTCAGGTCAGTAACGGGGAAGGGAGAAGGGGTGTAGGAAAGGGGTAGACGAAAGGGTGGCGAGTGGTACGACTGCTGACCTTGTGTCGTAATCGACTGAACCACTTGAATGATGGGAGTGAGTTTCTTTAAGCCTTAGAGTACGACGATGCACCCTTTTGTCCCGATGGTACGACCCTTGGTCATGAGTACGTCCCATGAACATGTTGGTATACATCTGGATATGAAATCCTGATTTTTGGAAGATTAAGTAACGTGAAAGGAAGACGTGAATCCAGCTATCGTCTCTACATTCTCCGCAGACTCGAGACGCATGTACTCCCAGGACATAAGCCCTGGGACATGAGCTCAAGATCATCTATTCAGCTTTCATTATGCTGAAAGCTACCTACGCCTATCTCGCCTGGTCTTCCTTATCCATCTGGCAACAGGAGCTACTGAGGAAAGGTGCAGACAAAGGCATGTAACATCAGCCTCGGCCTTCGTTTCACTACTTTATGACAGGAACCAAACACACTAGTCCCCGACTTTCTCTAAATGTTACCTAGACCTCATATAACACTTCAGGAAGTTACAGCAATCTCCTCGCCACCGTTGTCTATCGCTATAGATTCTTCGTCCTTGGGTTGCAGGTCGCCACATGCGCATCAAGCCGATCCGAGCTCGTGTATACGTCAACGTGAGCATTATCCTGATCATTGTGAACATTTTAAATAACCTTTAGTATAAGTAAAGACTGTTTGATTGACATCCTTCCCCGGTTATAATCCCACAGACATTGTGTGCATTTCCTCAATTTTTGTCCTTAGCTGGTTATGTCAGTATACCCTTAATTTCATTATCATCCTCTACTAACGTTACCCTGCAGGCTGCGGTCGTGTGCCCCAGCCAACGGAGAGGATGTCCATCCATCGTCGGTGGTCGTGGGTACGATCCATTTACTTCCAGGGGCGCATCCACTGCACTGCTACCATCGTCTCCCCTACCGCAGTCCTTACTGCTGCCCATTGCCTCGCCAGGTATACTGTCTAACCACGTAAACTCTTGGGTTGCGGAAAGGCAGGTGATCTTATTACTTGCTGACTATCACTTAGAAACACTTTTTTAAAAATATGTTAAGCGCACACATCCAACATATGAACATTTTCGTGCCGTTTGATACTCTTGCAGGTCCCAGGTGTCCCGGCAGCCTCTCTCACCCACGGAATTCCAAGTGGAGCTTCCTGGTCCGAGCAGTAGAGTCCAACGTATAACAGTTACTGTGAGTTGAGAGTATCGTACCCGCGTACTACAAGTTGTTACACTTACACTTCTGCCTTATTCACTTCTGGAATTCTACAGTCATAAATGCAGCTTGCATAGTGAAACTGTATGTGGTCTTAGAATTATCCTTAACACATGAAGGTGTTATTTTTCGGTTGGTGAGTTTAGCTTGGCGATGACAGCCTGAATTATTACTTCGGCAGTTGATAACCCCACAACCCTACTAGCGAATCGGGCTTGTCACAATAGGCTGTCAGAATATTGCACATTTAATTGTGTATGTCTTACTCATTTTGTCATGTTCTTAGCCATATTTGATTGTGTTTGTGGTCATTTTACGGTCCCTTCAGATTTTTTTTCATTATGTGTGGTATGAAATATAGAGCATATATATATATACTATTCTTGCTTCAGACATTGATCTTGTGTAGTGCTTTTGTAGTTGTGATGAGATAATCTTGATGATATAGTGATTTTGAAGGAGACACAATGACTATCTTGCTCTAGCAGTTTTTTCCTCTTTTGATACTTCTGTCATATCGTTTTAAACCTTTCATACTTGTCATATATTCTGATACTTTCATACCTGTCATAGTAGTCTGATACTTTAATACTTCTGTAATATCGGTATTTGATGCTGTATTATCAGATGTTATAGAATGTTTTTTTTTTCATCCTGTTACTCTGGTGTACTTAAGTTAGATTTTTTTGTATTAGTCGTGGTTAACATCACCCACACCCATGTGGGCGAGTTCCCAGACTCATCCCCACATCACAGTCCCAGTCAATCATAAGGTTCTCATATCACTTCACTATCTCCACACTCCATCCACCTACATCTAATACAACCACAGGCTTTTGACTCGAGCCAATACATCAGACCTAAGCCTTGACTTGGACCACAGGTAATGGTCAGAAGAGTCAGCCATTGTCTGACAGAAGCAAATCTTCATGTTTCCCATAATATTTAGAATCTAAACAAAGCGCCTTTACGTAGGTCAAAGTTATAAATGTATTATCTAATCTTGTGTCCAACGTGCAGCCCAAGGTCATCCACATCCACCCGCGATACAGCCCCCAGAACGGTCGCGAACATGATTTGGCCCTCATGTTCTTCAGTGAGATCAC
>JAUUDZ010453929.1:0-12508 GCA_032361705.1 Panulirus versicolor
GTTTACCTAGACAGTGTGGTGGCTTCCTGTGGTGTGTGTGTGTGTGTGTGTGTGTGTGTGTGTGTGTGTGTGTGTGTATCATTGCTATTTGTTTGTTATGGGGAGAGAATTCCACTCTTGTGTTGCTTTGTCTCTTAGACCTGTAAATAGGTAAGACGTCTTTATGTGCAAACATGACGCCCTGGGTTCGAACCTAGGCAAGCGCTAGTATGTCTAATAAACTATTTTACTGTAAAGGGAAGGAAGTTTAGCAATCCTGTGGTCCCACTTCTTGAACATTTTCTACTGTCACTCAGTCCATTCCATTCGTCCACCAGTCTTATATATAAATAATTTCCTTTTTCTTTTTAACTTAATAAATTCATGTTTTGGCCTAAGGCTGCTCTTAACCTTGCTAAACTCTTCGCCGTTTACAAATTGGTTTAACAATTCATATGTTGCCACCACGTAACCCCTTACTCTTCTCTCTTCCATGGAGGGCAAATTTTAGAACCTCTAACTCAGGTCTCTTAATTCTGGTATCATCTTTGTCGCCTTCCTCTAGACCTTCTCTGTTGGTTCTTTGTCCTTCCTTAATTACAGTGACCAAACATGAGAAGCATACTTTATTCATGGCTTTATGGAGGATAGGAACAGTTTGTTGAATACTTTTATTATTTTTTTAATACATTTCCTTTAAGTCTATTACCACATCTACCAGGAGACCGTCGGATCCTGACAACTGGTTAGAAGCGATGTCAACTCCCAGGTCCCCCACACAGAATCCTGCAGCTTAATATTAATCCTTCTTGATACTATTAATACCGACACCCTCCTTTGGTTGAGTACCATTCTCGTTAAATTTACTTAGGCTACAAATTTTTGCAAGGATCCCAAGGCGATGTAAAAACGAGGAAAAAAAAGAGAAGAAACAAAAAAGGAGTACTTTTCCGGATGGAGCCGATGAATTTTGAAATAATCAATACGACTTGTGTTGTCTAGGTCGGTTGGGTAAACATGAATATGTGACCAAACCTCCTAATGATCATACTAACTCAACTTTATGGTGATTTCCCCAGCAATATAAGATCAATATTATATCTGTTATGGCAAATGACAGGAAATGTGGCTGGCAATCTGTATTTTACAATATCATGAAAGCAGGTTTACCAATGTGAAGCCAGATCAATGAGTATTTTTCCAAAATCCCTCGTCCGTGGTGTCATACTGTTTCGCTTGATTTTCTTGTCTTTTAACCCTGTGAACACATCTGTACTAACTCGTGTTCATTAGAACATTATATATCAATATTCACTTCGTTAAACATATTCGTTTGGGACGACATTAAACGCTTCCAATTTCCAATGATTATACCTGAAACAGTTCAAATGAGTCTGACTGGTAACAGTCAGAAAAGAAAAAAAATCCCAGCATCTGATAATGTGGTTTTTACACAGTTGTTTACACTGGGCGCTGCTGTGATCCGTTACTGTATCATTTGTCTCTTAGGATAGTCATGTAGGCCTGAAGGCGAAGCCAAACGTTCCATGGTGTAAGTTCATATTGCATTGTTATTCCTATGAACTTTATACGTAGTTATAATGAGGATTTGAAAGACACTGTCCTAATTGCAAAATGTCCTGACATTTGTTTGGTATATAATGTCTATTATGACACTTGTTTGGTATATATTGTCTATTATGACACTTGTTTGGTATATATTGTCTATTATGACACTTGTTCGGTACATATTGTCTATTATGACACTTGTTCGGTACATATTGTCTATTATGGCACTTGTTCAGTACATATTGTCTATTATGACACTGTTGTTTGGTATATATTGTCTATCTTGATACAGATGACCAACTGGTTGCCATTTGTACAGCAATGGATGGTGAGTGAGAGCATGTAGTGGGCAAAGGTTAGTCTGTCCTAGTTTTAAAGATTCCGGAGGCGTTTATTATGGGATGAAGTGTATCAAATCCAATGACACGATATACTTTTTTTTTTTTCATATCACTCTGACGTAGCATATCATCACTATTGACTATCTGGAGTCTTGACAATGTGGCCTCAGTCATTTTCGTCTCTGGTAAATAATTCCATAAAGACACAGGAGAGGTGAAACTCCGGCATATGATAGCGGATTTAAGTCTTCTTAGTTTAGATTAGTTTCCCCTGAGCAGGTCTTCTGGTTAGGCTGTAACAATGCCTCACCAGCCGTTACCATCCTCGTCCGGTTCCAGAATATTCTCCTACTGTCGTCCGGTTCCTGAATATTCTCCTACCGTCGTTCGATTATCGAATATTCTCCTACCGTCGGTCGGTTCCTGAATATTCTCCTTCCGTCGTTCGGTTCCTGAATATTCTCCTTCCGTCGTTTGGTTCCTGAATATTCTCCTACCGTTCGTTCGGTTCCTGAATACTCTCCTTTCGTCGTTCGGTTCCTGAATACTCTCCTACCGTCGTTCGGTTCCTGAATATTCTCCTACCATCGTTCGGTTCCTAAATATTCTACTAGTGTCGCCGATCTTCCATTTCTTTTAGATGAGATGTATTTTTCCCAAAGGGTTCTTCTCCGTCAGGGATGTTGATGGGACTCGTTCAACAACACAGTCGATGTATTACAAGCGTCTTCATCTTTCCCTGTGTAGTCGGCATCTTTTCAAATGTTTACAGGGACATTATCTGAAGTGTGATTTCACCTTATCACAGGTGGCTAATATACCATACGTGAAACTGCTGCATATTACGCTTGCATGTCGTCTGAGGAAGCTGTAGGGGTGTGGGGCCAGCCTAGGAGTGCAAGTACTCAAAGCCATCTTACTAAGCTGACACCACAGGCACCAAACATCCACACACACACACACACACACACACACACACACAGCTCCTCATACAATGATCATACGACGGTTAACTTCCTCCATGTTCCCCCTCAAGGTTCACGATCAAGTCCCGTTTGGTCGTAATGGTAACTTTAACGATTCCGGTACACGGATGAGACTTCCTTGAACTTGTTGGCCAGCGTTACAACACCTATGACCCTTCCAACGGACGCAGAGCCATCTACTCCTCCCACTCCCTCCTCCCCCTAAGCGTCCAACCGTCATCGTCTGCGAGGCGTCGCTGAGAGCCGACCCACCAGGCTCACCTCCCTCCGTTATCGCTCACCACTTTCACCGGCGCGTCCGCTTCCCTCCCTTTCCCCGGCGGTGCTGTGGCCACTGTTCCCTCTTTACCACCTACCACCGTCAACGCACTAAGACCTAACTCTCATATATATATGACAGGTGGCTCAAGCCAGGCAGTGGTAGAGGCCTGGCGAATCTAATACCATTATTATTACCGTACTCCGTACGATTGTTTGCCGATAATTCCAATAAGGGAATTCTAGAAATCACTGATACTCGAGTTTAGTACTTTTCACGCAATATTTATATCTTCAACATATTGTAATGCATGCATATAAACTCCACAGTTATGCAAGGCTAAGAAGACGGGGCAACACGAGTGCAAAACTACCTTCACAACAAACAGTACGCATCGACATGGTGACATGTCTGGGGTTTCTTGAAGGGAAGGGAAACTGGTAGTTACTGTTGAATGAATCAAAAGTTTTCAATATTGTCCACAAACCCATTTATCATCAATTAACTTTATGTTAGTTTATATGCGACATATATTCCTTTTGTGTATATTAATTGCCATAACAAGACAATCATGATGAACATGCCCAAATCGTGATCAAGACGAAAAAAAAAAAAAGAAGCATTCCTCGGTGTTAAGAGGTTCCGTCACCAGAAAAAGTAAAACGTAGAATTATCATTTGTGAAGATACGTCGATAATGTAATTTGCATCCCCTCGCTGGAGAGCTATGCTGAGGCGCTGAACTAGAAAGCCGGCTACTCTCCCTTCGTTAGGTGATTTGATGAGCCAGGAGCCAATCTTATCATCATAAACATGTAAACCATGGTTCCCTTAAAGCCCCAGCGTCTCCGAACCGAATGAACGAGAAAGCATATGTGTTTCCATAATCCTCTGATCTTCACTAAGATTTCCCTGAAGTATTGAGTATAACTTTGATTCTCAAAGGTGTCCTCCAAATCGATGAAAATGGAAGCAGATGTGGAACCTCTACACCCACATACCTGCTCCTGTTCCAGGTATATTATAATGTCAACACCGTCAGGCTGTTTAACACCTCCGTCAAGCCTGAAGAAATAAGGGTTCTTATTCCACCAGACCAGGAAATGACGTCTTTGATCTCACTGGGCTCAGTGCATGTCGACACCACTTCTATGCTGAGGATACACCATCCGCAATGAAGGAAGGGTCTCATATTTCACAAAAAGTGGCCATATTTCTCATCAGGTGGTTGACAGTGTAAGATAAATGTACATAATTCGCAGCCTCACGGGAGCAAGTCACATGCAGCCTAGCCCAGACCGGAACTCGACCTTTACAGAGGTTGCATTCACGTCGCGCTAAACATCCCCCACTCCCAGTAGCGATTTCAAAGATCATTACCGCCCATGGAACGTAACTTTCTATCCTGATGAGCACAGTTTTCAGAGTGGGTCGCGACCACGTCACACCCTAAATATCCAAATGGCACCTGGTTGTGAAGGGCGGCTGGCCACTGCTGCCAGCGCTGGGGCATGACGACATTTTCCCGCGCTTTGAGGCGTGAGCAGAGTCGACCATAGTGATTTCCTATTGGCAGTCGACAAGTTTTATCAGTCGATTTTTGAATACATAAAGACAAGAATTTTCTGACATATATCTTATATATATAGGTTCTCAAAAGATGTTTTACATTATACAGAACAAGATTTCATATTTTTGATAATTAAATATTCTAGTTTTGAAATACAGCGTTTCATACATCATACATAAGTATTGTTTTTCAAACAATAATGAATGTCATAATAGCGAAACTAATAAAAAAAGTTTCAGTTTTCATTCTAGAGAAACATAGACAATCCCTTCAAGGTCCATAAATTTCCAGTCATTTGACACTGGCCAATTATTCTATACAATTTTCTATTTCTTTTCAATGCCCCAAATCCTCCACTTCATAATTCAAACATCTAATGAATTTTGATTTTTTTTTTTCGTAACGTTTGAGAAGACTGAAGACTTCTTAAACTAAGGTATTCCAGTTTAATTTTCCGTTTTTCTCAAGATCGTCCCTTGAAATGGCCTTTAAGAATTTTGTTTTCTTTGTCTATAATCTTGGGAAACAGGATGCAGCGCTGTGCAATGTTCCCTTCACTGTCTGACAAGACTTGAGAAAAACGAATTATTCGTACGATATTCATTCGTTGAGACTCGTCTCAATAACTCTAACATTCTAAACAGTTTTTAACAAAGCTTCTCAAAGATTTTCTATCTAACAATAGATATATAAGAGAAAACAACAAAAAATGTTCCATAGCTGACCGTGACGGCTGGGCTACGCTTGGTCGAAATCGATCTAGGGTAAACTGCATGATGGTCGCTTCGCTTTCTAGATTCTCTAAGTTGCGTATGATGACACCCTAATCTGATCCAATCTTCTCCACTTCAGGTGACAGAAACACAAAGTTCCCTACATGTGATAGACAAATATATTCCAAAAGCACCATTAATTACATCATATTCTCTTTTAACTTGGGAGCACTTTCTGATTTGAATGTGAAGCCTAGTTTATACCTACTACGTTTCAGGAATAACATTTGGAAGTAGATAATCAACAGAGTAGCAAGGCAGCGACGGTAAGGGGATATCACTTAATACGATGATGTTGGGAGTCCGTAATATCACCACAGCTATATTTAATGTAATCAAATACTCGTATTTCCTTATCCCTGGTTTCGTCTACCTTGTCCTTTTCTTCTTTTTACTTATATAACTTATTCTCTTACCGTCCCTCCTTTCCCTTCCTCCACCCTTTTATACACCCCTCTTTTTCTCCCATGTCTCGTTTTCGTCTGTCTTTGTAAAGAGAAGGAACGTCAACCATAAGTAACTGGTCAGTCGCTTGGGGTTTGATTTGGTCAACTAATTACCATCATCAGCTTTGGCTTCATTGGTGTTTCAACTCGCGATTTCGTTACCGACTCGAACTGTGGTTTCGTTACTAGCTCAGAGCCTAGCTTCGTCGTTTATGGCTTAAGTGATGATATTATGACTGACTTGAACACACTGGAAAGGTTTCGTGATTCATATCTTCGGAGAGGCTTCTTTATTTTATATCTACGTCACTAGTATGAAAGGCAGTGTTATTGCGGGCTGTTAGAACTGATTTCTGCAATTTCATTAGTCTTTTAAAGCTAGTTTCTATCTCCCTCGAGCTCCGAATTCACAATTCACCATGGAGTTTCGATACTGACTCGATCGGAAAGTTCGGTTCCCTTTACGACCACTAGAAATCATACCAAGCAGGAGACGGAGAATTTTGCATATAATTTGCCTGTCGTGGTTAGCCAATTGTTCAAATTAAACACAGCTACATACCTGGAGGTGATTTCCTGAGGCGACGTGTCCCCTGCAGATAGAGACCCGGTTAATTCCTACGATGTTTTCTTTCTTTCGTCAGCCGACTGCTGAACGCCGAAGCTCCGAACAACGTCCATTATATCCTCAAGGACATATGATCCCTTTTATTTCAGCATTTTCCTGGTGCTCTTGGTGCACTCGTTCACGGCGACGGTCCTTATATAACATTTAGTTGTTATTTGTTACTGTATTTATATCTGAGCAACATTATATGTATATCAACACGCCACACGGGAGCACCCGAAGAACAATCAAAGCAAACTGCGCAGTAGGGAGATCAAGTAGTCACTACTGCGCATAGCTCTTATTAATGGCCATATATAGAGCGAGAACGTGTATGGCCATAGAGTTACGTTAACACCTGAAAACGGTGTTCAAATCCATATATATTATCTAATACAGACGTTGAATACCTTAACGACCCTGGCAGCTATCAGTAAACATAAACACCAAATTACGAAAGAACTAATTCTGCGGAACTTCGTGACATAAACATATGAATCGCCCTGCAATGGATTTAAGAATCAAATGGCAAACATGCAAAACTGTGTTATACGGACGGAGTGAGGAAGTACGTTCGTTCAAAGGAACCAAAATGAGGAGAGGAATGTTTGTGAAAAAGTGGAGGATGTTCTATGATGATACAAGCTTATAGGAAATGACGAACATGGGAGAGATAACCTGTATATAGAATGTATGAACAGCGAGGTGATCCGTAGAGAGAGAGAGAGAGAGAGAGAGAGAGAGAGAGAGTCAGTATGCAGTAGAGAGATGAAGCTCCATAGCCAACGCGCGCATAGCTGAGGCTTCAGCTGTTCGACCAGAGGACATGGCAGGCAGTAGTTGGTTGGTTAGATGGGCTTTAGACCTATAAGCTTCAGCTAGGGGTCATTAAGGCCGCTCAACGTCAAAATGTAACACCACCAACCAAAAAAATAAAATTTTGAAATTATCTTCATGTATCTAATATTACTCCGATTCCATGCATGCTCTCAAAGAATGTATATATATTTGTGCTTCCGTAAAGAGGCACTTAGTAGAAGTAGTGTGGGAACCATGAACGTATTTAAGTGTATTGATAAAGTTTGCAGCTTGATACTGAGCAAGGCATTACAAATTGCTACATATTATGTATGACGCAACTATCAATCCAGGTAAGGCCCGTGACAGAACAAATAAAGACATTATGAAACTCAGCAAATATATAAGGAAGGTGAGAGACGCAACAGGTTAGATATATCCATGGAAGGTATAGCAAAAGTGGAAGACCTGGGCTATAAACTTATTGGAGAAATTTGTACACAAACACCAATGAATTATGATGGATGAATGTTGGATGGGAGATTTAAGATAATAGTTTTCATAATAGTGATAATAATATTAATGATAATAATAATGATAATAATAATAATAATAAATGATAATGAATAATGGTTACATTGTTCTTACATAGTTGCACACTGTATAAGAAACAGGCTAGGCTATACGTCACAACCAACGTAATAAGGTCTGGTTAATTGTCTCCTTCCGCAGGAGGGACATATAATTAACCCTCTGTAAGAGGAAGGACATAATATTTCTTAGTAAGTCTCTTCTTTATGTTCTTTCCAACGACCCTAACCCTGGCCTTTGACCTGACCCACAAAATATCCAGTGAAAGGCCAGTTTTTATCGAAGGTGTTGTGAAGACGAGTTTGGTGGCGTCTCCCTTCGTAGCGTAAATGAAGATGATTGAAAGTGTGGAGGAAAGATTACTCCATCCGCTTGCGTTTACTGACGTATCTACTGCGTCATATGGTGCTAATTAGGGTCCTCATTGTAATTACGCAATGATTTACTAAATAATTTCCGTAGTTATTACTTTTAAGAATTCGTCTGTTACTTTCACTTTTGCTGGAGTTTTCCGGGAAATTAATGCGGAGGTCCCTAGCTACAGTCCAATAAGCCAGCAAGGGGGCAGGGACACACACACCATTCTGCCGTTCATACATTTCTGTTATTCATATTGTCCTCTCTCTCTCTCTCTCTCTCTCTCTCTCTCTCTCTCTCTCTCTCACAAACGGGTAACCACACAATATGGCGCATGCTATGGTTGTTCTCACATATTCACTGAAAACATACATACACAGTATCTTCTTCGTATCTCTATCTGGAAATTGTGAAGACAATATTAGCATGTGTATTTGTGTATTCTGTCATCCTGTATGTGCTTATGTGACATGTCTGTATGTATGTCATGCTCGTATGCATCTCATGTCTGTATGTAATTAGAGGCTGTACTTAGGAAAGACATTTCTTGTCCTCTTATTTCACACACATAATCAATGTGTAGATTTTAAGACAGGTTTAAGTGATACACGTTTGATAAACATGGCCTGGTCTGTCCGTATAGTGACGGTGGGAATTTGCCTTATATTTTCTACACTGTTAACGCTACTTGTTTACATATATGTAATGTACTCCTAGTACCAGACCTTCTTAGCCCATGACTTCCACAGACAGACGATAACCTGACCCTCGGCTAACCCCTCCGGTATGTGTTGCAGATGGTGAGGTGGTCGAGCGGGAAACATGAGGCTGACAACACCGTGGACGGGGCTGGTATGGGCGGGAGTTCTTATCTCTATCGCCGCCACTGACGGCCTCATGGTCCAGCAGGAGCCCCACTCGGACACGCAGCTGTACGTGGCGCCCGCCACCTACACCCGCAGGGAAGGCAAGGCTCTACCCAGCACCATCATTATCTCCAGACCTCTCGGCGTTAGGGAGGACCCCAAGGACGACGAGGTCTCCATCGCCTCCGAAGAGGACCACTCGAGCGAGGACGACCTCGACCTCAAGTCGAACATTAAATTCTACAAGATCGAGTGTACGAGCGGCCGGTCATGTACCTCCATCATCCCCGCCAGGACCACTACGGCCAGGCCACCGCCAGCCAGGGCCTACGACGACATCGATATCAGGAAGTACCTGGCAAAGTTCAGTCTACGCGATGGCTTCCAGTACACGGACGACTTCGAGTCTAGCGGCACGCCGAAGGAGGACGAGACGGAGAGGCACTTCAGCAACCACCCTGCCACCAGCAGCCTCGACCCCACCAACCCCAGAGCTTTCGGCTCCAGCGACCACGCCATGTCTAACTACTGGCCCGGCTCAGCCTACAGGCCTCGCCCTCTACCCTCGAAGGGACTAGTGTTCAAGTTCCAGCAGTATGAACCACCCAGAAGAACGTCTTCTATCGATGATTTCCCCACCAGGCACCCCGCTATACAATGGGACAAGATTTACGAGTCCTTCCCCTCAAGACGCCCAGCGATGGAGTGGCAGAAGGTACCGTCTCAAACCTTCGTCACGAAGAAGAAGAAGAGGCCGCTTCGTCCACACCGTCCCTCCCGCCCTAGCGAGCCTTCGTGGCCCTACCAGTCCTCCCGCCCGAACCAGCAGTCCTCTAGGCCACACGTTCCCTTCGAACGTAATGACAATATCGTCTTCCCGCCATACGATCTGCCTCGGCCCTCCACTACCACAAGAACCACTCTCCGGCCGCCACCCTACGATGGCGTCTGGAACCGCTACAGCACGTCCACTGTGTCACAGCTGGACAAGGACACGGGGGAGTGGGTTAAGGTATCCTCCAGCAGTACGCAGCTGGACAAGGGAGTGTTCGAACGCCCCACCACCTCCCCCAACACCCTGCCCTCGCCCTCTTACCACACCGTGGCCAGCCTGACGGTGCTGGGGCTCAGCGACGTGAGGCAACCGCTCTCCACCTTCCACGACTCAACAGCCCGAGACACTCACCTGGTGGAGGTGCCCAACGCCCTGCCCGGTAGACCGCCGGCGTTAATTGAGACAGACGGAGGCCACGCCGACGTCATGGCCGCAGAGGACCTCTCGGCCTCCAGCCCACGCCAGACGTCGTCTTTCTCTTCCTCCGCCTCCTCCTCCTCCACCACCACCACCACCTCCCCAGACACTCACACCTCGGTCGCTCCCTCGGAACTCAGCCAAGTGAGTGTTCCCTTCTTACTCATCTCCACCAAGTCCCTCACTGAGGACCAGTCGAGCACCAGCACTCCACCAACACCCACCACCACCACTACTACTACCACCACTCCTCCTCCGCCTACCACCACCACCACCACCACAAGCACTACGACTACCACACGTCCACGACCACAACCCTTAGTCACCCGGGCAGCTACCACGAGAGTTGCCACCACCACCACCAGCACTACCACCACCACCACACCCACAACGACAACCACCCAGACGCCCCAGCCGGCGGAGGAGGGGTCCTTCTTAGACAACCCATATGCAGTCATGGCGGCCGTGGGCGCTGGGCTCATCCCGGCCACGTTCGCCGCACTCCTGCCGGCGTTCATCGGCAGACGACGCCGTAGGCGGAGGTCTGTCGTCGACGCCTCGGACAGCGACACTTCCCCCGATGGCGCGACCAGACCCTCAGAGGTGGAGGAGCTGAGCGTCAGGGTGCGACGCGCGGTGCGAACCCTCGAAGGAGGACAGACATAGCCCCAAGTCACCACTACCTGACGCAGACGGTACCGTCCACACTACGACAACGACGTTCTCCTTTCTCTCTCTCTCGACCAGCACCTTTGGCTTGCACGACTCCTGAACGACCCACTGCACGATTCTCTAACGACCCTATGGCACGACCCTTGAATAATAACAAACCCACGGCATGAACTACCTGACGACCGACCAACTGCAGGACGACCCCAGCATGACCACCACCACCACCACCATCATCATCATCATCATCATCCCTTCCTCCTCCTCAATGTCATTCACCGTCACGATCACTGTCACGGAGGGAGACACCATCAACCACACCTTCACAGCAACTCCGACACCACTAATCTTTGACCTGACCATCACGGGTCAGGTCACAGCCTCTGGTTCAGTGAAGAATAACCTTTTGACCTTACCCATTACGAGTCAGGCTATACGTGTCTTTATTATGTTTCGGAGGAAAACACTCCAGTGTCTACTTCCTCTGGAGGGTCACACGTCTATAAACACTTACCTGAAAATGGTGTAGAACTTCTATAATGTTTACTATTGGAGATAAGACTCCCTTTCCTTACCGTCTGTTACACCTCATACCTCCTCGCTCATTAAGCCTCTGGGTAGAGTAATCAGTGGCGGTGCCCCCCCCCCCCCCCCCCACCTTACGTACGAAGTGTGTGATTACGAGATAAAGAGATAATTGTTGACCCGACTTCTTATGGGTAAGATTTCACAAGTCGAAATCACAGTTTTACGAGTCAAACGCAAAATTCACTTCATCTTTGAATATCACGGACCACCGTGGTGCAGTGGTTAGCATTACTAACCATGACGCGCGTATCCACTGGCCGCCCAGGGTCGAGTGTATGGGTTCGAATCCTGGTTGCGGCAGTCGGTCCACAGTCAACCCAGCTGTTCATCCCTCCCTTAGGCATTGGGTTGATAAAATAAGTATCAGGCTTTAGGTAGAGAGATATACATTAATGACATAGCCTTGATCAGGTTATCCAAGTTACCCGTGCCGTCTCAGGTAATATAGATCAAAAGTCAAAACAGATTCCCAAGTAGCATAACCCCTTTCCATATTTACCTTAGTGGTGTCAAAGAGGTGCCGTAGCGAACCGGTTTCGCTACTCGCTTTAAAGCCACGAAGACCTGAGTTCGATGCTTCCAATTCATATACAAGTCTCTGTTATTTCTTTGTACGGGGAGACATGATGGAAATATTTGCCTTTGCCTTTTGTACACTTAACATCCCTTGTTATTGTCTTTGCAGGTCAGACGGTCAAATGGGATGAGGAGACCATTAGTCCTGAGGCGGTGAGCGAGTGTGATGGAGTCATACTACTCCTTCAGAAGTATGAGGTGGAGGGTGGGGTCATACTCCTCCTCTCACGATACAGAAGAGGGTCGTCCTTTCACGAGTGTGATCGTCATACTAGGAGAACT
>JAUUDZ010453940.1:0-12508 GCA_032361705.1 Panulirus versicolor
ATAATGATAATAATGAAAATAATTATAATAACAAAATATAGTGTTAATGGGATGGCCTTGATTAGGGCCTCAGCTACCCATGCCATCTCAGCTAACATAAAAAAAAAAAAAAATCCCACACTTTCTCATACATACAAAACACTTGACAACAAATAACTCATACTCATTTCTTTATCATTATTTTTTCTCGCTGTTGAAAACATGAAAATTCGCGGCAGTGCAACCATGACAGAACTCTTCGGCGCCGATTCGGAGCAGCGCCGCTGATCAAGAGAAGGTGGACCGATCCCAGGGCCCACATGACCCTCATCATGCGACTGGGATCCATCTCACTTCCTTAGCTACACCTCCAAGACTTGCCTCTGTTTTTCGATCCATTTCTGCAACATTCTCGGTCGTAATTCTAACCTTCTCTCTAATGAACACCATCTCATTACCTCTCTAAACTTCGACTGTCCAAGGCTGCTTCTCCTCTGCACTATCACCACATCTCCGACTATAATGTATATCATTATTCCTCTGCTCCAAGGGTCGAGTTTGTGCCTGTTATTGTACAAAAACACCTTTGGTTTTCCTCATGGATCTTGAGTCTTATAACTTCGATGCCATCTGGCTCAAAATGTCTGTCTCTACCTTATATTGATCTGCTTTCATGTTCCGTATGTCTGGCCCCACCCACTTCCTCCAACTACATAGAACTCTTTGACTGTTTAATTTCCTGACCTGGAGTTCTGCTCTCTTGACATCCACGCTCTGAGATCCTCTGTGTTGGGGATTACATTCTACACCACAAGGGTTGGTAAGGCTCTACTCGGGATGATCCTGGTGGAGCCGAAGCCTTTCCTTTGTCTCCCCTTAACGATAGACTACAATTAAACACCCTACCTGAGATTCCGACTGTGACGACCACTCTTCTAACAAACGTGACCTCCAGTTTACCACTAAACCCTCACACTACATCATTTCTGCCTCCTTAGGGTTCTCTGATCACAATCTTATGTCTGTTTTGATTGGCCACGCCCATCTTCTCTCCTCCCCTGAAGACACTAACTTTGGCGCACTGGAAAAGCTCCGTGGTCATCCCTGCTCAGCTTCTGTGTTGACTTTCCCAGAGTTAGGTACTGCTTCTCTGTCCAGGACTCCTCGTGCTGTGCTGAACGCATAGCAGAGGTTATCTTGGCAGGGATGGAGTCCTGCTTCCCATCATCTTAATCTTTTTCTTTCTCTTCCGTCGTGGTTTGATGGCTTCTGGTCTGATACCTGTCGCACCAGGGGCGGTGCGTACAGGACCATGAAACTCTTCCCTTCTCCTGTAACCCATTCTGCTTTTACTTCTGCCCGGAATCATTGCGGAACCGTTCTTCGAAAAGCCGCTCGTACCTGAATGAAAAAATAAAAAATCTACTGGCGCGGTTTCTTCTACTGACATATCTTTTTGATCCTCAACACAAGAGCATCTCCCACAACTTCTGTAATTCAACCACTCCTTCTCTTTCCCATCCTCAGTTGCTAACTCTCCAACAGATTAAGCCATTCTTTTTGGCGCCTTGTATTTCTTTAACTCAGTTTTAGTTGATTCACATTCTAATCCTCCTTCGCCTTCTCCAATACCTTCCTCGCGCAGGGTCCTTTAGGTAATCTCCCAGATCAAAGTGGACAAGACGTATGCCTCAGTTGGTAAACTTCCTCGAGTTCGAAGGGAGTGTGTTCTCTGAGATGGCGCCAATACTTGCTCGTCTATTTCGCCTCATTCTGAAAACCCAGACTTTCCCTTCTACTGGGAAGCACGCCTTGGTGCAGCCCATCCCTAAGAAAGGAGACCGCTCTGACCCCTCCTGCGATTACCTCATTGCTCTCACTTCTTGTCTCCAAAGCCTTTGAAACTCTCTTAAACAATTATTTTTCAGACAGACCACTATTCCCTTCATTCTGATTACTAGCATGAATGTCGCAGTGTTAGATCCACTGGTGATCTGTCCAGTGTGACTCGCTTCTGGTCATCTCAGGTATTGTGGTGAAGTATTCTCGTAGCCTCGACATCTAGAAAGCATTTGACACAGTGTAGCATAAGTCTTTCTTTCTAATCAACATTCATTTGGTTTCTCCGCTTCCTCTCTATTTTCTATACATGGCCTTTCCATGGCATTAATCGTGGATGAAGCAAATGTTCTCCTATCCTGTCACTAGCGTTACTTATATTTCTCCCAGTAAATGATCATCTCTCTTCTACTTCTTACCCCATTTACTCTTACATTGATGATTCTACATTACGGACTTAAGATCTCTTTTCCTCCCCTCCTGTAATACTCGTCCCATTTTTGGACCAGTGCAGCCTTTTGGAGTGAGAAAGCAATAACCTCGTAAATGTAGTGGTGTTGAAATGCCATCGTATATCTCTAAGAATCATCTGCTTCCCCTAGTCTTCAATATCAAAACACCGCAGCTCAACACTGGGTAATATAAACGTGTTAGGCATAACCACATCCCCCACACTGTCCTGGACATCTCATATAAACATCACAAACTCTGCTTCCCAAAAGCAGCTGTGTCATGTCTGCAGGGATTTTACTCCCCCAAGAACGGAATACTGCTCACACGTCTGTGGTGGCTCATCCTCCACCTCTCTGTTAACCACAGTGGCATCAGAAGCCTCCCGTCTCATTGATTCTCCTGGCATCACCTCTCTTCCACCCTCCTTTCCCGCACACCGCGAGGTTGCAGCTCGTTCTCTGTTATATAGGTATTATTTTGGCCATCGTTCTCGTGAGCCTGTGTCTGCATGTGTCCCCATCCCTGAGGTGTGGAGCCGCGGCACGCTTTTGGCTGCTGCTTCCCACAGTTTCTATGTGGAGACCATCCAATCGAGAATTAACCGTTATGATACTTCCTTCTTATCTTGAACAGATAAGCTTTGGAATTCTCTTCCTCCTCTTGTCTTTCCTTCTTCGGCCCACACTTCTACCGGTAAGGGTTAGGTCTGTTAACACCTACGGAATCCTCGATAATTTTTCCTTTTTTTTTCCTCTCACTTTATGCATTTCACCCGAGACGGCCTTCCACCTGAGCGAGTTTTGTTCATGCCATGTGAGTCACTATAGAAATGTTACATGATAGAAAAAATAGATGTACATTCTTTTCACAGAGAGTAATGGATGAAATGCCACTGTAGCTTCCTCGCTGCAGCATTTATTGAACGAACTGCAAATTCGTTGCTTTCCACGTAAAAAAGTTAAATCGACAATTGGGCTACCATCGTTCGCTCTCACATATGCAAAGAGAATTTCCATTTATAGTGGACTGAGCCATTCAGAGCTGTCGAAGATGAGTCATTCCTTTGATGTAGGAAGATCCTGTCAAAGCTGACCGAACCTCTATGACAAGTTGTAAATATTTACGAGCATTGATTGGTCAAAAAGTGACTCTGACAAATATTGATTCAAGTATATGGAAATTGAATAATGGGAATCATATAGACAATCACATGAAACACATGACTACAACGCCTTAGGATCGATCAGTTCTTGTAGTACTGAATACCACTATCACTCACCATGAACCTTTTTATGGGATGACACTTTAAGGACTCATTACCACGACAAAATGAATTTATACTAAGCCATCATACACCCTTCACTCACGTCTCATTTCTAAACTCTGTTTAGACTACATCTTACAGCTCATTGTACTGTGTTTAACACTCACTGCAGATACACACACTCCATTTTCATAGACTTTATCAACACACTCGCCACCACAAGACATTCAAAGTACACTCCATTTACAGGTAAAGCACCAGTGTAATCAAAACTTAAAGCTTGTGTGCCCACACCAGCTAGACCACGCAATACAAGGGAAGCTGCTGCGTCACATGATCACTGTGGCAACAAGGGTGGGCCGTTTTGATAACTGTTTCATATCCTAAACCTCGAAGCTTTGGAAATTTCTACCCTCTCATGTCTTTCCCAATAACAATGAACTGGCACGTTTTAAAAGACAGGTTTTTTCACTTTCACAAAAATCGTAAGTACTTTCCCTTGTCTGTTCTTTTACCCTTTCATAATTCTCTCTATATTTTACTTAAGGCCCGGCCTTGACATGGACCTTTGTCCGTGACTGGAAGCTCCAATGTAGAAAAAACGAATACACCACACCTTCACTAAACCACCAGAGACAGCCCCATTGTGCATGGGAGACACAAGCAAACACATTGCCTTCCACAGCAGGCTATGAATCACTCCTCGGCAGAACATAACTTCCATTAATAAATCACTTGCCTCGCTGGTCTGAACGGAGACAATTGATTTTCACTTCTAAGATAGAATAGAATAAAATAGAATATTTTTTCACACTTCTGACGGAGTGATTAAGGAGAAATCAGAGTTACCATAAGGATATAAGGCTTTTATTTTCTTTGATAGTATTTCATTGATGCCCTCTACGTACTTGATATAAAAGAGTAGAGGGCATTGTGTATTCTTACGTACATATATTATGTCTTTTGGCACGTCTGTGTTCCAGAAGTCCTAATCTTTCACCACAGCATCCTGACCTAAGGGGCATCAAGGATGTTAACGAGGACGTTCTGCCCTCTTAACTACAGCCTGATGCCACAACAAGAAGTGTTCAGGATGACGCTCGTAATCACCGCAGCTGAAGAATGCCGTTCGCGGAGCCATTACTCCCAAGATAACTATAGCAATTCGCTCACCTGAAGACTGCAGCGAATCCCCTGATTGTGGCTGGCACTTACGATAGTTTGATAAGGATGTTCGCTGGGAGGTTGAACGCACGACAGGCATACAGGATACAGGAGGTCGTTCGTTTAAAGATTCCATGAGGGACTGCAGATGTGACAGTTCACTGGGTGATTGCATGGACGATAGCTACACGAGGTTTAGTATATATATATATATATATATATATATATATATATATATATTCATAATACGACTGGCACATCTGTCCAACCTAAGAAGATCTACCTGGAAAACAGTTCTGACTTCTATTTCAATCGCTGCCTAAGTGGTCAGATAACGCCATGACTATCAGCTGACGTGTGCTTCTCGTTTACTTTCCCAACATTTTGTTTCATTATTTTGGCAAAAAAGGAGAGGGCCAAATGTGTCCTGATGCTTCCACGAGGATGGAAGAGCTGCTCTGTCTGCAGAGGGAAAGAGAATAACACTCATGCATCTGAACTCCCATCGACTTCCGAAAGATTCCAAATGGCTGTTGAAATAACTCTTAGAAACCTTGCACATATTTCTGCAAGCAGTGATCGAAAGTAGACAGTTCTTCGATGCTCTGTATAACCATGAGATAGTCACCCATCAAACACGTTTTCTCTGATGTGTCACTCATGAATTACTTAAGTTTACCCAACCATTCTCAACAAGTTCTCGTGTACAAGTTATCAATTTAAAGACAAGATGGTGCTGGTGGCAGCTTTCGACAACTCTTCGAAAGCATTGGTAGTCTGTGGTAATTACATTTCTTAAATACGTGTTCTAAATTCCACCTTTGAGGCTTTACTTCGCTCACAGTCTGTCCAGGAAGCTCGCAATTATCGATGTTGCCAGTGTACTCCGCGTTCGTACAATTGTTTTCGACCCGTTGATAGACAGTGAAATCTCAGTGATGCGTTGTGAAAACTGACTAAATACCAGTGAATCTAGGAGCAGTTGACTATTAATTCTAAAGCATCTTCGTGTGATTCAGAAACTCTGAAAAGGTGTAAACATTCAGTTGCTGATGCCATGATCAACAAGTGTTCGCCACACGAGGACGAATTTCGAAAATGGAGGACACAGTTTTAGTGGTAACCATCTGGGCAGGAAAGACATACCGACGATGATTCATCTTCTAGACGTCTTTGACGCAAGGGACGAATCACTGACCGAGACTTCGAGGCCCCGAGACACAGGACGCGAAGTGAGTAATGTTGTTTCTGCATTATTGATCATGTCTTTATTCATACATCAACACTGATGAAAATTGTAGATAATACAGTTGAATAGTTATGTTTTCTGTAGATGATGTAGAAGTTTTACATTTTTAATTTCTAGGAATGTTAAACAGTATTTAGTATCACGTGATTTAGTATAGAAAAATATTCAAATCTTCATGAATGTTTATTTGAAAACCATTTTACAGTGGGCTTCTTTTTTATGATTATTTTGGTGAGGAGAAAGTGGTATTTCTATCTCAATTAGAATTATCGCAGTAAAGATAGAGACGTGTTTGGCGCTAGTGTGAACATCGAAACTCTAGAACCCTGAGTGGGTGTATAAGTCACCTGGTTTATGACCCGAGGGCGTTAAACGCGAATGCATCCGGCTGGCTGAAGGTTACGAGCCGGGTTCAGTCGCTGACAAAAACGAAGCGCGGCAAAACCGAATCCTCGAACTGCTCAGGCGAGAATTCGAACCCCGTGGAGTCGGACTGCCCTGTGGTTGTTATAGGTTCCTTGTTACCAGAACCCAGAATCTCGGCCGACCATTCTCGTGCATAATGTTAATTTCTTAGGGTTACCTGGTGTGAATACATTCGCGAGACGTCACATTATGAGGAGAACCATATGTTCAGAAGACTAACAGTCCTCTTGAGCTGTATGGTCACAGACGAAGCCAAAATACTTGTTCTTATGTGATTAGTGTGTTGGGGGGAAACGTGGAGTAAGGGATGGGCGGGAAGGGGGTTTGGGTGAGGAAGGGAAGGTGCATGAGTAACCTTCTGGCTGAGGAACAGGGGAATGGTAAGGTTGGGTGAGGAGTGGGGGACGTGTAGGAATAGTATGGCAGAAAAAGGGGTAGGGGAATGGAAAAGTCGAGTGAGGAAGGGGGTTAGCGTAAGGGTGGTGTGGCAGGGAGGTAGGGGATTGATGTGGTTAGATGAGGTTAGGGGAAGGTGTGGTAGTAGGAGATTTAAGGTATCTGGGAGCAGGTATAAACTTAGGAAGCACTGAAGGAGGAAGGGAGTTAAGGTGGTGTGAGGGTGGACGTGAGCGGGAGAGTGGAGGGGTGTGTGGGGTGCGTGAGGAATAGAAAGATCCTGCGGCTGGTAGCAAGGGTTACATTTCCGTCTCTCGCCACACAATCCTCCCCTCACCATCAACTCTCCACAAACCACCAAAGTCCCTCACCACCATCCCTCCCTCACCACGAAACCCTCTGGCGTCACCAATGCCGTTCTTACACCACCCATTCCAACAAGGCCTTTGCCTAAGTTATCGCTCCTCTGTATCCTGAATTGATTTAAGAAATATATTTGAAATGCGTGAGAAAAATGTTCCCATGAAGTACCCTTAGGCGAAAGCCCCCAACATAGGAAGACGAAGATGGGCACCCCACTGGGGAAATCGCGAGAGTGGCTCCAATCATGTACTGTATAGATTTTCGATGCGTTTACCGGCCGAATAACAGCATGAATGGCTCCGGTTATCGGCTGGATAACAGGTTTAGCTGCTCTGTTCACCGGCAAAACAAGCAGTTTCTATGCAAGGCTTGGGTTATGACTTATATGACAACTTATCACTCTCGGCCGTGGAGACGAGAAAACCTGTAGTTCCTTGAAGAAAATTTATATATATATATATATATATATATATATATCTTACGTCAGGTACCCAATTTATCGAACAGCCCCAAGGGGAGAAGTAACAGCAGGGCGAACTGTGGACCGACTGCCGCGACCCGGATTCGAACCCAGAGGGCTCAGGGATACATCACGTTCGACAATCGAGATGTGACTCCCCATAAAGTCATCGTACTACATAGCCCACTGTACTATCCTCACTTCGACTGTCTTAACACATTGAGATTGATTGGTTACATCCACGTAGGTTGATGGTTCTTTTCACTGCGCTTTTCTTTCCTCCCAGTTTGGGTGTCCTTGATAACACCAGTTGAATCACCATCTTCACTTAACTCTCCAGTGATATGTGTCTTTGTTACATTCGTATTTCAACATGTCTTATAGATACTTCGCCTCCGCCTTCACTAGTCTTCTCTTGTCTGGTAGTTCAAGTACTTCACCCTATTACAATCTTACTCCTGATGGTCTGGAACATCCATGTCCTGGAGCTTCCCATCCATCGGAAATACCCACCACTGGCTTTTCAATCGCATCTCTGGAGCGATAGTCTCACATTCGGTCGTGACTTAAGCTTTTCTATCGCTTTCACGAATTCCTGGAGGCAGTGTAGAACTGTATGTCACTTCAGTCGACCAACCTACGTAGGTACTGTTGCCAAGGGTCTGTCAGGCAGACTCGCTAGTTCCCGTCCCCTCAGCATCCTGGGTCCCCAGTTCAAATCAATTTTCTCTTAATCTAAATTACGCTCTCGCATCCCAGGTGCCATTTTAATTCATTCGTCTCTTTTTTTATTTTTCCTGAAGCTCTGTAGCGCCCTCTGTCGATAAACTAAAAAGATAAATGACGATCATAGCAACAGGCGAAGTTAGGAACTGTATAACAATACTATTTCAAGTCATCATGAGGGACTTACATGTTACTTTCAGTTGCTGAGTTTTCGTGGACTCCTTCTGACCCCCGGGTTAAGTGCTTCACCAACCCCACAAGTTTTGTTCGTCTCTATCCAGTCGCTTCAGTCATCAAGAAATCTCGTTAAGTAACATGAGCGTTTAGAGAAGCGTCCAGTGGAGCGTTCCGCTTAGCTGTATGTGAGGATATATCGTACATCATGTGCAATTACCTATCTGTAATACATATTACTGCGGTACGGGTAGGGAGCTTTACACTCGTGGGGCCTCATCTCTCTTAACATTTTCCTCCCTCAGTTCATTCCGGTCATGAACTACTCATCTACCATAAAAGAACTTCTTAGTATCCTGTCTAGCAAGGTTCTCGTATAATTTCATGTTAATCTCATCTATTTACTCAAACTCTGCATCTCTCAAGAAAAGAAATCACTCTTGGCGTCATCAGACTGGTATAAAACCTTGAAAGTTTTGATTAAGTCTCCCTTTTAATTTTCTCTCTTCCATGGTAAACAAAATAATGGCCTTTAGCTTCTCACTATAGCTCAGTTCCTCATAGTTTCCGTACCAACTTTGCTGCACCCATCTGGACCATCTCTATTAGGCCTTTACCCCTTCTTGTGTGCGGCGATCAGACCTGAGAAGCATATTCTAATTACGGCCAAACGTATGATAAGAACGGTTGGTTAGATAGTTCATTCTCCATTTACGTGGTTGCAACTTCAATGTTTTCCAGCAGATACTTTGTCTCGTGTACTGTTATCCTAAAGATGGTTCTGGCGACAGGTTAGGTACAATGTTGACTCCCAAGTCCCTCTCACACACCGATTCCTGCAGCTTATTCTCTGCTAGATTCGTACTGACTATTCATTTTAGTATGTCCCAGCCTCATTACTCTAGATATACTTGGGGTGAATTTCACTAACCATATATCAGACCAATATCAGAGTCTAACACATCCTTGTGCTAGTTGATGTAAACCTCCTCAATTTTTGCCTCCTCATGACACTGGCGTCATCTTCAAATATATCCATGTGAGAGTCCAATCCTTCTGGCTAGTTGTCTATATAGACTGAGAAATGCAATGGCCCAAGGACAGAACCTTACGACACGCCACTGGTGGCCCCCAGCCTAGGTTAAGAGACAGAGCAACACGAATGCAAAACTCGCTCCCCGTAACACACATACATTAATCACACACATGAATTCGTAAATCCTTACATTTCATTCTCTGACTCCTTTATCATTTCAACAGACGAGGAGGTCATTTGAAATTCTAAACGAAGCAAGAATTTAGTCTTGGATAAGCATTCAAGGATCGTCCGTGAAAACTTTTAGATTAACTCTCCCGAAGAAAAATAGTCGTTTTAATGGATGGATCTTCGGTGGTAAACTATGAGAGGAATTATGATTGGATACTTTACATGTTGTTTCCATCTTAGTTACTTCCTGTGTTCTTGTACCAGTAGACTCAGCCATTAGGACTTCATATCCTACTGTCCATCTTAACATGCTTTCTTCCTCACGACCGCTCCACACACCTGCACTGTTGTACACTCGGCTCTCTCTCCATACACACCCATATTCCATCCACAGTCGTCACTATTTCTCTATATATCCTACCCACACACTTGTCTTTACACGTATAGCCCATCGTCCTTCACACACAGCATTTAGACATCGTGTCTCCACCGTGTCTCTCCTCCACGAACTCGATTTTCACCCCCACTCCCTTCATACTTATGGGTTGTTCTCCAACCTGCAATCATTCCACACTCCTCACCTCGCCTGTAGCATCTTCCCCAACCTACACCCCTTCCCCACCCACTTCTCATCATCTCCACACCGTTTCCATAAGTCATCACACGTCAATTTGTCCACACAGCCAGTCTTCCTCCCGCATGTCTTCCATCTTCCTGTTGATATCTTCCTCTGTTCCGTTATCAGCATACTTCATCCCTCACCCCTGGATCCACACCTTCACATGAACCATTCATATAACGTTATTCTGAATATCAGTTTAATTAACTCCAGAAACTTTGCAAGTTTATCAATTTCCACCCAGAAATTTTGAAGGAGAGAGGTGGGGGAAGCGAGATATGTTTCACCAGAATGAAATGAGAGGTGAAAGAAGTGATGGCAGACACAGATGCCTAGCTTCCGCGAACTGCCAAGCATAAATCTAAGTTTCCTTTGGGAGCTCCGTCGACAGATAAGTAATGAAGGAATACAAACGAAGCTCTACCTCCGCAACAGCGTTGATATCCTTTCTCTTTCCCGACCTAAGAGCAAGAAAAAGATCAATTTGGACGCTACTTGTGTTCTCCAGATTTCAACTTTCTATGCCTGCTAAGAAGACATAGACCTTCGGAGCATAGAAAGTCTGTTGAACAGCATTTTATTACTCCTGTATGAGTGAGTGTATGAAAGGCTTGAGAGGTGTGACAATTCTGAGAGGTGTGGGAAGGTGAAGGGTACTGAGAGGAATGGGATATGACAGACGATGTTAGCAAATGGCAGGACCTTGACAAGTAAGGTTTGTCAGAGGTGAAAGGTGACATGGGTGAGAGATGAATGTGGCAAGAGATGAGAGAACGTAAAGAAAGACGAGGGAAGGGAAAGGGCGGGAGGAGAGGTGAGGGTAGAAGTTGGCAACAGGATAGAGATATGCCAGATATGAAATCCCAATTGTCACTTGTGAAAATTGAGAGTTTTCGATATGAGGTGTGAGATATGACAAAGGAGAGAGAGAGAGAGAGAGAGAGAGAGAGAGAGAGAGAGAGAGAGAGAGAGAGAGAGAGAGAGAGCATTGGAGAGGAGTGATGCGACAGGACACTCCTGTGAGAGAGTGGATGGTCACCGTCATGCGTGTGTAAGCAAAACACAGGGATCACAGAAGCGCCCAGGACGAGAACTGCTAAGGGTTATGTGAACTCTGGTAGAACAGAGAGAGTGTAATATCCTGAGGGACTGTGAGGGAGGAAGAACTGAAGCAGATATCCTGCAGACCTTTGAAATATCTTAGGAAATGAAATGGGTAGAGAAACTCAACACAAACTCATGAGAATGGTGCAGGTTAGCCACACCCATGCATAGTACAGGTGCCTTTAGGAAGTTTGCGGAAGGAAACAGAGGAGGAGGAGGAGGAGAGAGAGAGAGAGAGAGAGAGAGAGAGAGAGAGAGAGAACCCATGAGTCTGTCAGTGTGTCTTAGGGAGACATAATGGTTAGAAAAATTGAGACCGATCGTTAAAGTCTCTTCTCAGCTCCTTTCAGGTAATGAGGTAGTTAAGGACAGCCGCCCGAGCAGCCAGAGGTAAATAAAAACATTCAATTTCACTGTGTAAGATGAGAGTATAAGAAGTGATTAGTGGAGTGAGGTAGCAGTGTGCTCTTATTGGAATCTGATACATGAAGGAGGGACCGAAAAAAGCAAAGCCTAAGGTATCTCGATGTTATACCACCTGGTTGGGAGAAATGCGAGACACCGAGGGAGTCAAGACCCATATTTTCTCCCCCCATCAGGGAAATATTGACCCACGATCACACACACTCCCTTTGGGGTGACATATTGACGAACGATCACACTCATCCCCATCAGCGACATACACACGACACTGGGACATACTGACGCACAATTACATTCTCCCCATCAGCAACATACTGACGCATTATCACCCTCTCCCCAACGCCAAGCTCGCAAAGACCATTCCCATGTCACCAGCCATCGGGGGATGAATAAAAGATCTCTAGTTTCAAGGCTGTGTTTGAGCTCTGATGAGATTCGCGTTTACATCAGATTTGTTGAGATGAAAGACCTTGTGGTGATGTGCCCAGACATAGGGTAATACCCGACGAAATTAAGAGCTATTTCATTATATGATTAATGTTTTTTTGTATCGGAAACTTATGAATACCAGGCTCAGCATCTGGGACTTATGAATACCAGGCTCAGCATCTGGGACTTATGAATACCAGGCTCAGCATCTGGGACTTATGAATACCAGGCTC
>JAUUDZ010453951.1:0-12507 GCA_032361705.1 Panulirus versicolor
AAGAATTTGCATTATACACTTTGGACACAGTAACATTTTATGTAAGCATGATTTTTTTTCCATGACTTAAAACAAATTATAGTTTGTGGAAAAATGAGGAGTCTGCTTAAAAACATGCTTTTCATAAGCTCAAAGGTGATTCCTTTCTTTGTTTCTTTATGCATTTATTTTGTCGCATGAATAGCTCATAGCTCATATTATCCATATAGTAGTTTTTTATAATACTGTATTACTTTATTACACTCCTCCACAATACATTTTTTTTTTTGTATTTATTCATATGACATTTCTCTTGGTGGAATTTTGATAGTGCAATTTGTTTTAAGGAATTTTTTTTTATTTTTCTTTAGTATGCTGGTAGATTAATGCTGTTGACAGATATTGTTTTGCTATGCTTTACCAGAGTGCATGTAAACTATGAAGATCCACCCACAGAGTATCAATGTGGTCAGACTTCTATGGTGGAATGCATAAGTATTCCATGTTACCCATCTACGATCTTGAAGAGCGCAGAATACAAGATGAAATGGATGCTTATTACTCCATATTTGAGGATCGCATGTATGTTGCATGACCTTTAATATTTCCCATCTTATTGTTTCCTAAAGAAAAAGTTATTTTTCTGGGTACTGACTTCAATAACTTCTTTTAATTCTTCGTCTACCATACAGAATTTCATTTGGGCCACTATGATCCCTTTTTGCTGTTTCAGATGTTTATATTGTTCTTCCTCCTATTGCTTGTTGAACTTTCAAGAAAGCTTAGCCGATACACTTTTTCAGCTCTGTTTTCATGCAGTGTTTTATGTAGCATGCTTATGTTGCTGTTTTTCACTCCACTGTGCAAGTACCTTAATTTACAGCTTAGCAATTTTATTATGCATGGCCTATTTTCAGTTGGTGATTTTTACAAATTATTTGGCTTTTGATATGCAAGCAAACAGGTAATCATACCAATTTTCAGGCAAGAGTAAATGTTAACATAATCCTTTTTGTTTTGATTTTCTCACTTGATTATGCTAAATACTTATTTTTGTGTTTAGAATTTTATCCTCTGCAGTTGGAAGGATGAACCCATAGCTGATATCTTTCCTACTTGTTTACTGTTTACCAATTTTTTTTTTATACTTTGATGCTGTCTCCTGTGTTAGCGAGGTGCGCAAGGAAGCAGACGAAAGAATGGCCCAACCCACCCACATGCACATGTATATACATAAACGCCCACACACACTCATATACATACATGCTTTTATCCCTAATTATTGTAGTCATATATATATACATAAACGCCCACACATGCACATATACATACATATTTTTATCCCTAATTATTGTAAACATATAATTTTGAAAAGCCTCCATTGTTTATGTTGGTTACATTGGACTGTGACCTCTAAATATTTTTTATTTCAAAGAATTTACTCATCAAATTATTACCAGTAGATAGTTTTACTAAGTTTTGCACTTTTTCTAGTCCTGAGATGCGCATAACATCAGGATCTCCCATCTGGGATAAAAGAGAAGAAAGTCAAGAGTGAGTAACGTTGGTAGATGAAATAAGTTTTCATGACTTGGTAAAAGCTAGTGATAAGATGAATTAAGTTTTCATGGCTTTGTAAAAATTAGTGATACTTGTCTGCTGTTTCCTACATTAGTGAAGTAGTGCTAGGAACAGAAGAAAGGCTGCATTTGGTCACATCTATTCTCTAACTGTCATGTGTAGTGCACTGAAACCACAGCCCCATCTCCACAACCAGGCTCTACAGATCTTCCCATGGTTTACCCAGCCTGCTTCACATACCCTGGTTTGGTCCTTTGACAGAATATCTTACATTTTCCCCAAATACCAGATCATTCTAATTCACTCTTTCCCATTCATGCCTTCCATCCTCCTGTATGTTAATTCTGTGAGCACTCTAAATGTTTTTTTACTCCATCCTTCCATCTCCAGTTTGGTCTCACCCTTATCCTATTCCTCCCTATTCCACCCTTATCCTATTCCTTGTAGTCATTGTAGTATAAGACACCTAGTTGTTCCCAAGAGCTTTGAAGACATAACTGATGGCCAAGGTGTATATGGTGGTGCAGGAAACCTATCTCTATCTTTAATCCCTTGCAGTTTAAGATAACTTTTGAATGTGTGGGGATCTCCAAGAAGGTAAGTTGTAGAAAGTTTTTGCATCAAAATTTTGAGGATTCTATGTTAACCAAACGGTGGCAATGATTAATGTAGTTTTAAATTCAGTGAAAATGTTATTTTAGTTGTCCATAGTTTTCTGATCTTTGACATTGGTGAGGTGGGCTGGGTCATGTTGTCATGGCTTTTAGCATATTTTTGCAGGTTAACTGGCCATTATTTTCTTTCATTAGATATTGCTCATTAGAAAGTTTTGTAATTTATAGAAAATGTTTAGAGGTAAATGCATATTTAAAAAAAATGTGTATGTGCAAGTGACTGCTGTTGCTATTAGACTCTGCTTGCAAGAGGTTACGCAACAAGTGTAGAGTCATCATTGGCAGAGTTGTATCATTGAGAGCACAGTCTTTTTATAGACCTTCTCACTCCATAGGAGTCCACATTTCTGTGCCACTGGAAGTAACTTGGCCTTAGGCTGTAGGTGTCTTTAAGGAAGAGGTCCTGGTGACACCAGGAATTTTTCATAGCAATTAGTCCTTAGGTAATTATGAATAGAATAAAAGAACTATTAGGTAAATATTGGCATATAAACAGACATCTTTATAGAGCAAGGTCCACTTGGGTTCTGACAAGACATACATTATGGCAGCTTTCTGGTTATGCTTGAGATGTTTTTTTCATGATGTATTGCAACCAGGAAGAATGAAACCCATAGTCTTCAATCACTGAGGTGCAAATCATTACTCATGTAAAGATGTGAATAGTAAAAAGTAAATCACGTAATAGCAAGCTGGTTTTCATGAAGTAGGTGCAACTGAGGGTCATGTGCATGTGAAACATCAGGTCTAAATTGTAGGTCTTATTATTTTTTTATTCAGCATTTCCATAATGGTGGTAAGTTGCTGTTGTATGTAATGTTTTGCAGTTAGTCTTGGTAGATATAAGATTAATCATAAGGCTGATTATACCATAGTGCTTAGGAAGCCAACATGAATGGATAGATTTATGGTCGACTTTTCAACTACCCAGCCTAAGTACCGGTAACTTTGTTGTAATTCTTTGGGAGACACCCTGCCAGAACACAGGAAATGCAATATTGGGAAGATTTATACAGGTATGGATAACTTGATTATGACACTTGAACTGTAAACCTTATGTAGATTCTTTTGGGCTTGTAGGTAAATCAATACTTCATTACACAATATGTTAAGAATATATCAAGAATCCTAAATTACCTTGTGTTAGCTTTAGTGTATGATAATTGTGCGTCTTCATTGGGTGGTAACACTCTGAGATGCTCAGGTTTATTTCTTTATTTTTTTTTTTTGTGTTATATAATGCTGGAAAGTTTTCAATGTAAGTTTGGCAACTAAACAAGTGTTATGAAGGATATCTTGTTGTCCTGTATCATATAATGTAATATTTCTTTATAGTGACCACCATGGTATGGGCAAAAGCATGCCCCAGTATTTTACTTAATGAAAATGGAGAATATCTAAGTAGACAAGTAGTTTTTGTTAATTGAAATAGGGAAGTTTTTTCTTAGTACACTGAAGGATTGTCTGATGTAATTTGATGAATTTTTTTTTAGAGGCATGAAGCTTTGTGTACTGTAAAAAGAGGGATGTCATTTCAGTTTGACATGTTAATATTGTTCTTTCTCAGTGTTTGGTGCTCCTGTGTACATTTTTGTTATTTCTAAAATAATCCTTTAGCTTTTTTCTTTCTTCAGATCTTATTGTACCATTTTTAATTAGCAAGTTTAGTGTACTCAGATAAAGAATATGAATTGTAGTATGAAAAGTGTAGTACAGTAACAACTTCGACAAAGTGTTTCTTAGTATAAAGAGTAGTGATTTCATAATTTTCATTTTTCAAACTCAAGAAAAAAGTTTCAGTGTTCATTTGGACATGCCATGATTTTTTTTGTTCAATTCTTCCACTTCCATTGTATGTTTATAAGCTCTAAAGCATATCAGAAATTTAATTCAGTACAAAATTTAATGTTAAGGAGCTGCCTGATGAATTCATGATTTTTTGCACTATAGTATCTAGTATAGTACAGTAATACTGTTCAATTACTTCTCTGCTTATTTTTGTCTGTGTGTAATATCTTCACAAAACTTTTTCATTAAGTTGGCATTGTGCATTCCTAACTATTTTGATTCACATGTGCCTCGGGAAAATTAGGAATCTGTATCAGATGCTGCTCATAGTTACCATTACCATAATACTGTGCCTCTCTGCACAGTATTATGATTTGTTAGATAAAGTTGTCATGCATCTTTCTCAAAAGTTAGAAAAAATTGCTCTTTGTTAATTGTATGTGATATGAATATGTAGACAGTTTTTTAAAGTTGATTTAAAAGTTAAGGGGAATATGATAATCTTCATATTTATGAAGACTTAGCATTTTGCCTTGTCTTCATATGCACACATGAGAACTGAGGGAAGTGAGACTTTTTGTTGAACATGCATTTATTCATGAAGATGAATTGGTAGAACCTAGTTGTTAATTTGAGGGGGTTGAATGAGTCATTAGTAGAAACCTCTGTTTAATTTTTATGTATGATCAGTTATGACTTTAATTTTACCTTTGTACTGAAAACCAAAAATTCGAAGTGATGCAGACACTGAAAGAGGTAATGATAGATGGTATTGGGTAAATACACAGAAGAAACTTATGTGGGGTGAATTTCCCTCAGTATGTGTAATTATTAATTACCTGTTTGCATAGTAAAAAGAGAGTTGTACAATCATAGGGACCCATCTTTTGAAATTTCTTTACTATCAGACAACTTTTAAACCTTTTTACTGTCTGCATTCACAGTTTTATCACTTGCTTTTCTCTCTGTGTTTGTGCGTGTATGTTTGCGGGAACTCTGTGTATGTAATTTGTATCATACGGGGAGGGAGTATTGCTCTGGTGAGGCGCTGTCTCTGGTTTGCATGTCCTTGTACATGTCGTGGATCATACTGGGAATGATTGGGGTAACATGAATTTTTATGGGCTCATGTCACAAGAAAAACTGGATTCATAGCCCATTGTTTAGTTAGGTAAGATCTGATGTGAAACAATAGTTTCATTTCACTTGCTGATAAAAAGTTTATGTAGAAATATGATATGCAAAAGTAATGTATGTTAAGCAGTAATACAGAAGAGGAATGTCTGTAATTGAGTTGGAGGAATGTTTGGAGAGTAAAGTGTTTTGTTGGAAGTAAGATCAGTGAGTATGATGAGATTAGGGAAGTAATTTTTGAAATTTTGAATATCAAAGAGGTCAGGGTCCAGACATTCATTGTCACTGAGTAAACTCGAAGTAATTGGCATAGAAGAATCAATTATCATATATTGAGACAAGGATGTAGAGGAGTATTGTAGTTTCCTTGTTTACCATACATTCAGCTGGTATAGCTGAGGTAATGGATGAGTATAGATAGGTAAGGCCATTTTAGCTATCTTGTATGAAAGCTACAGGAATACTCTTGGGTAAAATCATCATAATCGTTCAACACAATCATTAGTTTCAGTGATAGGTGTTTTCACTGCACCTTTCATGAAGTAAAAAATTGTACCAAATATATACCAAGACCAGATTCAGAATCTCTTACTGAAGAAGAATCAGGTAGAGTTTTACAGTATTGTACAGATTCCTAATGTTTGCCTTGTAAATAAAGGTCCATGTCTCGTATTCTGTGGTGATGATTGTGTAGGTGCTGTATCTCACTGTCTTTGCTTGGTTTCTTCCTTCATTGCTTCTCAAGACCCAAAGAAAAGGACAGTGACAGAGGAAAAGAGGATGAGGATGAGGGTAAAGAGGAAGAAGAGGAGATTAATGAGAGAGAAAGGTTTTTGTATGGATTTCGAGTGGAAAATAAAATGTAAGTAAATGACCAAATTAATTTAAGGAAGAATGGTTCAGTACTTGTGTAGAAGTTTGTTGTCCTGTAGGCAATCAGGTATTGTTCCTACTTAAATCATTAGTCTTTTTACGTACAGTATAGGTAATATGGGACTGCCTTTTCAGTTAGTTCACTGAAGTATATGTGTCCCTGATCCTTCAAAATGTGATTATTTTAGAATCATTTTGTTTTGACAGTTCTTTCTCACAGTCCAAAGGTGTTTCAAATTTATTGAATGATGACATTTCAGATATTTGAGATATGAATATATTATTAATTTTTCTTATTTTTTGTACCTTATATCTGTTGTAATTTTCACCATTTTTGATGTCGATAGGGCTGGAAATAAATTTCTCTCTCAGACCTTACAATCCTAAACATGTGGTTGTATGAAACTTGTTTATTGAACTTTGAGACTGGAAAAGACAAGTTCCCTTCAACATTAACTCTTGTATGAAATTCATTCAAAGAATAAAAGATTAATACACATAGACTTGCTTTTAGAGGTTGATGCAGCTGTAAAATAGTTTGGAGGCTGTTAGTTCGCATATTCTTGCTGCTATACATATTAGTTTCAAGATTATATGTAGTAAGCTCATTCATTTTTTATTGCACAGTATTGCATACTGCGTGAAAGACGCTGTAGGTCTCGACTTTGGAAAGTATCTGAATACTCCTCCTTCAGTCTTGGATTAGCATTCTGATGGCTTAAGTAGACTTGGATTGTATCCCTATGTCTGCTAAACTAGCTGTATGGCTGCTGGGACTATTACTAGAATAGAGATATGTAAGATATCCTGAAGCTTGACAAAGTGCACTCACACACTGACAAAAATTGGATGAGGTAGCTTCCAGGTTTTCTCTTATCAAATATGATGAAATAGTATATATTTTATCATGTAGAACACAGCTTTTTACATATGTACATTTACTTTGCTACTATCTGACAACTTTACTTGAAAATAGTTGTTTAAAGTATACTTTTACAGAAAAAAAGTTCTTTTATACCGCTAAGGAGAACTTTTTATGTTAAAGCCTCTTTTTTATGCTTAAGATATATGTCTGCTTATACGTGTTGTGTTTGAATGTATGCTGTTGCGGGTTATTATTTATTTTATATGTTTTCTTTATTTTGTACTTTGCTTGTATGCAGTCTCTTTTCTTGATATCTTTGAAAGCTTTCATGCAGCATGATGTGTGGATGCAAAGCTGCACTTTTCTTCTGGGAGAGCAGTGGTCAGTCTTTCTTAAACATCATCTGACTGTATAAAAAACTGTGAATTAATACAAACTTTTGTAGAATATTAGGTGCACATTCCCTATGATTTTCTGTAGTATAGTACATATTGATATTTTGAGTGTATACTGTTATCATTATCAGATTCTTTAGATGAGCTGGTAGCTTGATATACTATATGATTGAGTAGAGATGCCAAATTTGCATATTCTGCCTTTTACCCTTTGATTTACTAATAGCATACTTATTAGAACAATACCCATATATGTGTAACTGCACTTGATCGGATATAAAGTTGTGACTTCAATTACTGTAGTAATCCACATATGGGTTTTATCATAATTGATCTTCATGGCTTTGCCACTTCTTTCTGACTTACAAAGCTCACTAACTGCATGTTGGTTACCAGGGGTATGACCATCACTTCTGGGAGTATCAATCTTGAGAAGAATGATAGCAACTTGATCGGCATTAGTATTGGAGGTGGAGCCAAATACTGTCCCTGTCTTTATGTTGTACAGGTATGGAACACAGTTATGCATGCTCTTGCTTATTGCATAAGATTAATGGCATTCTTGATAAAGTTTTGTGTAAGAGTAATTGGTGTATTTTTAAAATTTTTGAAGGTGCATTTATATAGCTATAGTGGTATGATTGGCATTTTTTATGAACTATGTAAGGTTGGTTCATGTACTTTTATCCATATTTAGTATGTCTTTCCCATTAGAAGCTACAGTTTGTATTTGTTTCAAAATTTATTTGTGTGGTATTTATTCTCTTGCCTGTCCCATAGGCAAGGCACTGAAGTGTTACCCATCTAGTCACAAACATTTTTTTTTATATATATTGCTGACTTTTGGTGAAGCACCCTAAAATTACTCATTTCATCAATCCTTTCCTCACATCTAAAGATGGTGATAGATGCTTAGGTTTGTAAGAATACTAATAAAAATGTGTATATTTGCCTTAAAGCATTATAGTGATAGATGCTTAGGTTTGTAAGAATGCTTATAAAGATGTGTATGTTTGCCTTAAAGCATTATTTTCCACTTTTGCATCTTGCTTTATATATAGGGTATCACATACAAGATCTTTGTGTATAAGTCTTTAGATGACCAGCATTATTAGCTGTTATGACAGGGAAAATTGGTTTGTAAAACAATTTGGTGTATGTGTAATCGATGTTACACTTAGCTATTTTAGTCTTTACTTAGTGCACTGTATTTTGATAATCCTTTGCATTCTTAGATATGTTAATACATATGTGTATTTGAAGTGGATCTCAGTTTTCCATCAGGACTGCTAAGAAGTTCTTGTAATCCCTGCCTTTCGCACTGTGTTCCTTGTGGCATACTATCAAAGAATAACTTGTCTTGGAAACTATCAGGACATTGATTGATAAAGCACCTTTTTGTAGAACATAATACTTAATACTTCAGCCATGCATATTTGTTTACTTGTAAATGGATTAAGTTTTTGCTGTATTCTTATGTATGTTTGGAACTGAGATCAGAGAGTAGTGCCTTTGATTAATGCTGGCATTACTGTAGTTGATAATGGTTGACTTCATCTCTGTCTTGTATATGTTTACTGTACAGAATGATTATGCATGATGAATTGTTTTGAGTGTTTTGGTCATTGGAGGTGATTAAATTTGATTAAGTAAGGTAAGTAAATCTGCACATAGGGTGTTGAGAACACTATTGACAAGCAGGAGAAATTAAAATTTTGAGAGAGCAATTGTCACAGTTTCAAGAAAATACCCAACCATAACACCAAGAAAAATAAATTTCAATGAATTTGTTCTCATTTTGAAGGTATTTATATGCAGATTAGAGGAATGGTAAAAGGAGAAAGTAGAATACATTCCAAATAGTATGCTTAATGGTAATGATAACAACCAAACCAGCCAGTTTTCTTCAGTTCCACACTTTTCCACTGCACTAGAATCTGCTTTCTACTCTGTGAGAGCAGCTTTATATACTAGCATGCACTTCATTATCAACTGAACACTTTTGCACTGTATTCCTAAAAAATCATTTGCAAAAATAGGAAGGACAAGTGCAGGAAATGAACAAACACAAATTCCAGGTATAAAACTAGCCAATGAGGCTTGGCTTGATGCCTATTGGCTAAGAGAGGCCCAAACAACCTGCCACTGCAAAACGCATTGGGCCTTGCCATTGGTGAACTCAGTATTTTTTACTCTTCCAGTTTCTCCAGTTTCCATCCCAAGCTCATGGAAAATCACCCACTTGTAAAAACATTGAAATTCCAGCACCACGGTAACAGTCCAACCATTTGAGTGCATGCTATCTGATACAGGAAAGCCAGATGAGTCTAGCTAGTATCATAGAAAATGGATTTTCAGGTCCATGGCTGGCTTGTTATTGATGCTTTAAACACCTCTTATGATGATGTTACTTGAACTACCGTGCTCTAAAGAAAAGTATTCCTAATTAGAAATAGATTTATATATCTGTACCATTCTTGTATGTAGATTTATTGAATCTGAAACTAGAAGTTATATACTCAGTACTGAAATCCTGTAACTGTAAATTTTTTTTTGTATCAGGTATTTGACAATACTGCAGCATCTCGTGATGGTACTCTTCAGAGTGGAGATGAAATCACTGGTGTTAATGGAGTCAATGTTAAAGGCAAATCAAAGCAGGAGGTGGCCCACCTCATTCAGAGATCAGAGGTTAGTTTGATTTATCATTTTTCTGCCAGAATTATTACTTATAGTAGTATTTTTGTTATTCTGTTCTCTTGACAGTTGTATTTTTATTATTCTGTTCTCTTGACAGGTGTCCTGACTGACAATCAGATTACCACTGCTTAATTGGCGTAGATTTAATGTTGATGAGAAATAACCGATCAGTTACCAGACAGCCACCAACATGGTTAGATATTCAAACAGCAATTTAATGGCCTCATACCACATATTTTGTGCTGCATCACATATGACCAGGCTCAGCATAATATCATTATAGATTATAAAAGAATTTGTTAAATCTGTTGATGATATTTGGATTTTATGAGATTTTCCATGATTATTCAAGCAGTATACGTATATTCTGTGCATCAACAGTATACAGTATAGAGATCTTATTGTCTAATTAGAAATGCAAAAACAGTGAAAAAGATGCATTCAAGTCATTTTGTCAAGTGGCTAAACTGGATTGTAATCAGTGGTGGAATAGGAGAGCAAATATGAGTTATTATTTTGTCACTACTAAAATGGGAATCTCTGCACTATAGAATAGCATTTCAAGTGGAATTACCATTGTGCTCTATGATAATGAACTGCTTGCTTCTCAGGACATGACTATGAATTCATTTTCTCTGAGACTAAGAGAAGCTGAAAGCATTTATGCATGAGTTTTTGGCATTATTATGTCTTATCTAAGTATTGTACTGTTTATCAAGCATGTGTGTCTTGGATTAGGTTCGACTTTACACTTCCTATGTCAATATGATGCTAAAACTCAGTGGTCTCCCATTATTTTTTGGACATTCAAGTCATTGTTCTTTAAATGGTGTGCTTAATTGAGCCTTTAAATTCCATAAGATGAAGCCATCTCTCAGGATTTTGTTTTGAGTCCCATTTGTCATGATCTTTAGATAACTTATTCATTGTTCAGGATTTAAGCAGTTTCTCCCTTGTATGGTAGGTAATGGTGACAGCCATTTAGTAGGCTTTGAGAACATGTTAAGGTATTTTTTTGTATCACACATTATTAACTGGCTTATGATTGTATGGTCAGTAGCATTTGTGAAAACATCACAGTTGATTTAATGGAAAATTTTACTGATCATATCTGACCAAATCCGAAGCATGAATGTTTAGCTTTGTCCTCATTTCACCAAGTTATGTTCAAGAAAAGTTTTTGTGTGTTAGAACCTATTTCTTAATAGCCCTGTATTTTCATCTCTTTGCATACTTCCATGTTTATTCTGCCGTACATATATTTGTTTTATTTCACCTTTAGGGTTCTGTCACTATCCAGTACAACAAACTGCATGCCGACCCAAAGCAAGGCAAGACATTGGATATTGCCTTGAAGAAGGTTAAGCATCGACTAGTAGAGAATCTCTCTTCCTCAACAGCAGATGCGCTTGGCCTCTCACGTGCCATTTTATGCAATGACTCACTAGTTAAGAAGTTGGATGACTTACAGAGGACTGAAGATATGTACCAATCTCTTATGGACCATACAAAGAGACTACTGAAGGCTTTCTTTGATTTGGCTATGGTCTACAAAAGTAAGTTGAATACAGTAGAAATAGTAATTTTCTGTTTTATCTTTGCTGTTTTTATACAACCTTCAAAAACCTCTTAACAGTGCTCATGCAGAATTGAGGCTGCACCCCACGTGGGAGTAGGGAAATGACTGACTACTTTTGAGTGATAAGGTCCTCAACAAGACTGCACAACATTCTATCAAGTGTTATGAAAATAGCTCTAACTTGTGGAGTCCAATAACACTGTTATTTCTTTATTGTGAGATATACTGAGATGCATATTCTAATGAATACAGGTGAAAGAGAGAGAACCTGGATGTTATAGATATGAGGAAAATAATTGAGAGGGTTAGTGACTGCTTTGTAGTGAGCCAGCACTTCACTAGTTATCAAGTTGCACTACTCTAGTCCATGAAGCTGTGTTTTCTTTCTGCCTCACTCATATGTGGACTGCTGGTATTCTGTCCACAAACATACAATCCCTCCTTGTCACATATAACATTTGACCTCACAATACTCACACACCTCCCTCTTCGTAACTCTAAATTTGTCTGCAGTGAGCACTGTGCAGTAACCCTGCATTTTTTAGCAAAATGGTAGGAGCAATAGATAGCAGTAGGAGGTTGGAAAATTAAACAGGCGGGAACATTAGGTCAGAGCCTCTGAAAACGCTGCACTATTGTTTCCATCTGTCGATAGGCTGTTAAGGGTGAAGCATTAAAGGCTTAGAAGCAGTACTGGAGTACACCAGTTAGAAAACATTTTTGCCATGGCCACCCCATTGAGGGAGCTCTTGAAGGGAACAGGCATCAGAGATATAGAAAAAGAAGGTTTATCTTTATGGGAAGGCTAGAAATAAAACAGAAAGACAGGGAGGTGGTGCATGACTTAGAATGGTGTACTCATGAAGGAATCATTGTAGATGTACTGTTTTGTTGTAACATCTGCTCACCTGGGGACATAAATGAATGTCTCAAGAAACT